>JAQZBX010003434.1:0-37652 GCA_029593785.1 Cabassous unicinctus
AAAGAAAGAAAGAAAGAAATTAAGAAGGCATCGAATGAGCACAAATAAAATTTTTTCACGTAAATAGTAACCAAAAGAGAGCAGTAGTAGCTATACTGGTGTCAGACAAAGCAGATTTTAATTGCAAAATGTGATAAGAGATGCAGAATGCCATTATATATTAACAAATAGGGCAATCTAACAGGAATAAGTAGCAGTCATAAATATCTATGCACCTAACAGGGTGCCACAAAATACATGCAGCAAACTCTGGCAAAACTGTAAGGAGAAATGGATGTCTCACAATAATAGTTGGAGCCTGCAATATGATACTGCAATATGGTACATCAATAGATAGACTAGCTAGACAGAAGATCAACAAGGAAACAGAGAATATGAAAAATATGGTAGATAAGCTGAACCTCATAGGCATATATGGAACATTGTATGCCATATCAACAGGTTACACATTCTTTTTAAGTGCTCATGGATCTTTCTCCAGCATAAACCACATGTTGGGACACAATATAGCTCTCAATAAATTTAAGAAAAATTACACAAAGCACCTTCTCAGACAATAATGGAATGAAGCTGGAAATCTATAGTAGGCAGCAAAGAGGGAAATTTGCAAATATATGGAGGCTATACAATACACTCCTATACTATACAATGAGTGGGTCAAAAAATAAATTGCAAGAGAAATTGTTAGATATCTCAAGAAGAAAGAAAATGAGAACACATGTTATCATAACTTGTGGGATACAGCAAAGGCAATGCCTTGAGGGAAATTTATAGTCCTAAATGCCTGTAATAAAAAAAAGAAGAAACAGCTAAAATCAAAGATCTAACTGAACAACTGGAGAAACTAGAAAAAAGACATCAAACCAATCCCAGAGCAATCAGAAAGAAAGAAATAACAAAGATTAGAGCAGAAGTAAATGAAATTGAGTACCAAAATCCAAGAGAAAATTGACAAAACTGAAAGTTCATTCTACAATAAAATCAATAAAATTGACAAACCCTTAACAAGACCAACAAAGAAAAAAAGAAAGAATGTGCAAATAAATAAAACCAGGAATGAAAGGGTGCATATTATGACTGACTCAACAGAAATAAAAAAATATCATCAGAGGATATTATGAGAAACTGTATGCCAAAAAATTAGACAACCTAGATGAAATGGATAAATCCTAGAAATGCACAACCTACTTTGACTCTACAATAAATACAGGAACTCGACAAACCAATCACAAGTAAAGAGATAGAATCAGTCACCAAAAATACCAACATTCCAGAAACAGCAATGTTTCTGGACAAGATGGCTTCACAGGTGAATTCTACCAAACATTTTGAGAAGAATTAATACCAATCCTGTTTAAACTCTTCCAAAAAAATGAAAAGAAGGAAAATTACTCAACATATTTTATGAAGCCAACATCACCCTAATACCAAAGTCAGATAACAAAAACACACAAAAAGAAAATTATAGACCAATCTTTCTAATGAATATAGACACAAAATTTCTAAACAAAATACTTGCAAATCACATCCAACAGCATATGAAAACAATTTTACATCACAATCAAGTAGGTTTTATTCCTGGTATGCAAGGGTGGTTCAACATAAATAAGTCAATTAATGTAATAAACCACATTAACAAATTGAAGGGAAATAGCTTCATGCTCATCACGATCGATGCAGTAAAGGCATTTGACAAAATCCAGCATGCTTTCTTGACCAAAGCACTTCAAAATATAAGTATATAGAAGGAAAGTTCCTCAATGTAATAAAGGGCATATATGAATATCCCACAGTCAACATTGTCATTCAAATTGGAAAAGAGGAAGTAAAATTCTCACTATCACCAATGACATGATCCTATATTTAGAAAATCCTGAAATACCTGCAACGAAGCTACTAGAGCTAATAAATTATTTCAGCAAAGTGGCAGGATACACGATCAACACAAGAATAAATAATGCTTCTGTACACTAGTAATGAGCAAGCTGAGAATGAAATCAAGGGAAAAATCCATTTACGATAGCAACAAAAAGACTCAAGTATCTAAGAATTAATTTAACCAAGAATGTAAAGGATCTGTATTCAGAAAACTACAAAACACTGCTAAAAGTAATTAAGAAGACCAAAACATATGGGAGATCATTCCATGTTCCTGGATTGGGAGACTAAACACTGTGAAAATATCAGTCCTACCCAAATTGATTTATAGATTCAATGCAATAACAATCATAATTACAACAGCTTATTTACAGAAATAGAAAAGTAAATTACCAAGTTTATTTTGGAAGGAAAGGGGACCCAAATGGCCAAAAACATCCTAAAAAAGAAGAATGAAGTCAAAGCACTCAGGCTTCCTCACCTTGAGGTGTATTATAAAGCTACAATGGTCAAAACAGCATGGTATTGACATAACAATAGACATATTGATCAACAGAATTGAATTAAGAGTCCAGAAATGGATGCTCACCTATGTTCCACTGATACTTGATAAGCCTACCAAGCCACTTTTCTGGAACAGAGCATACTTTTCAACAAATGTTGTTGTGAGAACTGGATATCCACAACCAAATGGATGAAAGAGGACCCCTATCTCACTTTCTATACAAGAATCAACTCAAAAAGCATCAAAGACCTAACATAAAATCCGGGACCATAAAACTCCTAGAAGACAATACAAGTAAACATCTATAAGAGCTCATCCTTGGTGGGGTTTCTTAAACCTTACACCCAAAGCACGAGCAACAAAAGATAAAATAGATAAAAGGGATCTCCTCAAAATTAAACACTTCTGCATCTTAAAGGACTTTGTGAAGAGAGTAAAAAGGCAGCCGACTCAATGGGAGAAAATATTTGTTATTCACACTTCTGAAAAGGGTCTAAGATCCATGGTATTTAAAGAGATCCTACAACTCAACAATAAAAAGACAAATGATGTGATTAAAAATCGAGCAAGAGACCTGAATACACATTTTTCGAAAGAAGAAATGCAAATGGTGAAAAAACACATGAAAAAATGTTCAATATCACTGGCTAGTAGGGAAATGCAAATCAAAGCTAAAATGAGCTGTCATTTCACAGCTATTAAAATGGCAACTATTAATAAAACAGAAACCCTCACTTGTTGGAGAGGATATGGTGAGACAGGAACACTTATTCACTGTTGGTAGGAATGTGGAATGGTACAGTCATTGTGAAAGTTTATTTGGTGTTCTGATGTCAGATGGAAGGCAGAATTTAAAAGTGACAAGCTTGGATATTTAGCTGAGGAGGTTACCAATTCTCCAGGAAATGTGTCTTAATCAATATTACAGGGGAATTTATGAAAAGAAGACACTAGGCTCTAAGGCTGGAGAAACCCATACAAGAAGTTAGAAGTCAATGGAAGAGAGGTCTTCATGGACATAGAAGCATAGATCCAATATATACATGTAATCATAACAACATAAGGCAAGTTACTCAACAACTAGTTTTTGTTTCTGCAACAGGTAACATGGTCATAGCTATTATTTGCAAATATTTTCATCCACTACTCATTGCATATTCCCTTTACCCTCAGTAAGCACCTCACTTGATCATGGTACTTTCCTTGGTACCTTGTGGGGTGACGTAAACCTTCATTCCTTAGATAGAGTTTTTGAATTTTACCATTGACTTAATCACAAGGCAAATAGTACTAAGAAACACATCTTCTGGATATAGTCTTCTTTACATCCGTTAATTCTCCAATTTTCCTTTTGTAATCAAGGTCAATCTCCCCAGTAAGTACAGCACCTTCCTTTTGCTTTTTGACTCAGAGGCTAAGGAGATCAAAATGAACAGCCTGCAGTCTTATGTTCCAGTTTAATGGAATCATTGCATTTTACATGTGAAGCACACCTATTTTTGGAGAACTTCTGGCAAGCAGTGCTTAAATTTGCAGGGATAAGAAGAAAAAATATTGCTGGTTGATTATATGGGTAATAATGATTGGTACCACTCCCATTTCCACCCTGTGTACCTGGGTCTGTGAATCCTGGCTATGGGAGATATAGCACCTTAGAAAGGACACTGCTCTGGAGGATACATATTCCAATGAAAAAAATGTATCCAACTTTGCAAGATATTGCTCCCCTGCTGACATTGTGATTAAGTCTTCAATGGATCATTCCATGGTTCTGTCAATATAGTTTATTCAGAATGACAGGCTCCATAGTAAGGTTAAGGAATCCCAAGAACATTCACCCACTGGTCATATTTTATTTGCTATAAAGTGATTTACTTGAGTAGAAATAATACTTATAGAATAACATGATGGTGGATAAGACATTCAATAGGGCCCACAGATGGTAGACATGGCCGTGTGTGTAGAAAACACAAATCAGTGTCCATAAAAATGTTTTTCCAGTAAGAGCAAAATACTATCCCTACATGATGAAAGTGGTCCAATGTAAGCAGCCCGCCACCAGTTAGTAGGGTGATCACCTGGGGAATGGCAACATATCAGGAACTGAGTATTGGTATATGCTGCTTGCAAATGGGACACCCAACAGTGGCTATAACCCGGTCAGCCTCAGTGATTGGATATCCATGATGCTGAACTCAGGCATAACCTCCATCAAAACAACCATGGCCACTTCTCTCCTGACCCCTTTGGACAATGACAGGAGTGGCTGAGGAAAAGTCTGACTGGTATTAGCACAGAAGGACATCCTGTCAACTTGATTATAAATTCCTCCTATGCTAATGAAACAGTCAGGTGAGCCTTTACATGGGACACAAATAACTTCACATTTTACATCCATTCAGAAAATTGTATCCACACACCTCTCCCCAAGAAGAATTATTCTCCAATTTTTCAACATCTTCATTGAAACCCTGACAATCCATCCAAACTGCCGACCACAGCCCATACAAATGCATCTCTGGCCATTTTTACTTCCAGGCAAAATAAACTGCCAGATTTACTGCTTGAGGTTCTGATCTTTGTACGGATTTCCCTTCAAAATTTTCTTTATTAATATCCCAGAAAGGGGCTGTTGTGCAGTAGTTGTCCACTTTTGGATGGTGTCTGTATGTTGTGTAAAACCCTCTGTAAACTATTCCCAAGTTTTCACTTTTGTGAAGAACCCCTTAAGAAGCCAAACCTGTGGGCTGGATAAGGGAAGATAAGGTGGCAGAATTGGTGGACATGGACATTTAAGATACTTCTTCAGTAACTTCCTTGTGCCTTCAGGTACTTCTGGATCCTGATCTCTTCTAAAACACTTCCTTCTGGTGATGGAGTTTCTGCAGTGTTTGTCCAACTTAATGGCTTAGTGGGTCAGACATTTTATGATGGGCCCCTCAATTCTCATGATAAGCTTTCAGTCTCTACTAAGGCCCTCAAAATAAGCTAAAAGCTCTTTCTCAAAAGGAGAATATTTATCAGCAAATGATGGCAAGCTTTGCATTAAAGCCCCACATGTCTTCTAGTGATTCTCATTTAGAACCCTGTCACAGTCTCCCACTAGCATCTCTGAATGCTACTGACACTTCAAGAACCATAGGATATGCTGGATCATTACTGTCCATGTGACAAAGCAGCTTGCATGGTAGTCTAGGCCTTTTGCAGAGCATCCTTTTATTCCAGTCCCCAATCAAAACTAGCAGCTTTTTGTGTTTCTTGATAAATGAGTCAGATCAGCATACTTAAATAACAAATATGTTAGCTCCATACTGCTTAGAGGTCAACTAGGCATTTTGCCTGTTTTTGTTTTTTTGTTTGTTTGTTTTCATAGGACTAGGAAGATGCAGGAGATTGGACTTTCTCAGGAAAGAGATATCTTGACATTGTCCTCTTCATTGGGTGTCTAGAAATTTCACTCATGTGAAAGTGCCTGAATTTTGGTTGATTTTATTAACCACCTACAGACATGCAAATATAGTACAAATAATTCTAGAGTAGTTGTACTTTTATTCACTAGGTCCAATCAGCATAATACCATCAATGTAATGGTCCAGAGTGATGAGTTTTTGAAGGGCAATTCAATTAATAAAGCCTCAGTCTGGATTATAACATAGGGCTGAATATTTGCTATACATCTGAAGAAGGACATTGAATCTATTTTTGCCTGCCTTGCCAGCTAATAGGAAACCAGCAAGTACTGATTTAAAAAAACATTTGCAAAATCAATAGCTTCATACCAAGAACCTGGGAATGTGTTAATTTTTTCAAGCAATCATGCTATATGTGAAACAGCATCTGCAATTAGAGTAACCATCTGGTTGAGTTTATGATAATCCACTGTCACCCTATAGGATCATCTGTTTCCTACACTGGCCAAATAGTAGTGTTGATTAGGAATACAGTGCCTTCACCACCCTTGCATTCTTCAAATCTTGATCATAGCTCTAATCTTCAGCATATATGTGTGAATCTTTTTCTGATTTCTCAACTCTCTATTCAATTTCATTGTTCAAGGAATCTATGTTTTTTTCAACAATATAACAACTTTGATTATCTTAGCTTTTTAATAAATCCTAAAATCAGATTATGGGATTCCTCAAACTTTATTATTCTTTTCAAAATTATTTTATCTTATTCCTTGGATATAGATTGTAAAATCATCTTGTCTATTTTTGAAACAAAAATGCCTTGCTTAAATTTTAATTGATTTGCCTTAAATGTATAGGTATCTACCAATATAACATTTCTTTATTTCTTCTTTCATTCATATTTTAAGACCAACTTTACCTATCTAATAAGTTAATATCTCTTGGTATGTGACCCAGGCATCCATGCATTTTTCAAAATTATTCTGAAAGTTTCATATATATATAAAGCCATGTACTATTCCATAGATTAGTATACACCATCACCAAGATGAGGCAATACTATATAAAACTCAGAACTTATGAGGTTTAACACTACCAGTCTTGGGTACTAATGATTTATCAATAGAATATTAGTTAGCTGTCTACTTTCCAACTCTACTGTTAATACTTCTTATCCATAAGTTTCTAGTCTTGGTGAGATTCTCAACAAGCTTAAATTATTTCTTATGCCAATGTGAAGTATAGCACTTTAAAATTTAAATATGAAGCACAGTAACTTTTATTAAACAATTAAGAATTATATCATAAGTTTTTATAAACAAATCAATTTTAGTGATTCATATTAAAGCATGCAATCCATCCCAAGTGTATAATTAATGGTAATTGGTATAATCCTATAGTTGTGCATTCATCAATTCAATCATTATTAGAGCATTTTCATTATTCCAATAATAATAAAAATAGAATATAAAAAACAAACGAAAACTCATCACCTCATAGGTTTTGAGTTCATATTATTTATTCCATACTTATTTTTCAAATTTTGGGGGAATTGAAGAGGTTATATTTCTGGAGAAAGGAAACAGGATTTCAGGGAATTTAAGTTATTAACCTAATGCTACCTAACTACTATGTAGCAGACTTAGGACTACATACTAGAATATAATTATGAGAATACTTTTCCAATCTTAAACCATATGATTATTCCAGTGAGGGATTATTTTTTTAGGAAAAGCCAAAATGCCTTCATGTAATCATTTTTATCATGTAGTTTATTGTTCCAGAAACTCAAAGTGTTGCTTTTCTCTTGTAGAAGAGAGTTAATGTGTTTTCCCTTGAGAATCTCCTTGAACTTCAAGAATAAGTTTTTAAGCTGGCATTAGTATTCAAATACATAAAATTCACAGTGTATTGTAATTGAGTGACCTGTTCAATTCCAGAGAATAGAGGAAAAGGTTTTCATCACTTGAACAATATTTTAAAAACCAAAACTCTGAATCTCAAACTAGAGTACAAGAACTTTAATTTTCAAATTTGAATAAGCTGTTTTAGCTTATTCAGAATTCTATTCAAATTTAACCAAATGTTTAATAGGGAATGTAGCTGAGAAAATAGGAAGGTCTTTCTACATACTTAGGTCAGTAGAGCTGCAAATCACAAATTTGCTTTAATTTTCTTGATGGGAGGTAAGAGAATAGGGGCAGTAGGAAAAAGGAACTATATTTAAATATGAGGAGAATTATTGAAGAGGGAGAACATGAATTTTCCACCATCCATTTGGGTATGCCACTTTTGTATCATAATTTTATTTTGACAAGATTATAAATGAATTTTAAATGTGATATGCTAGTTAGCTCATTGATATAAAAGTCATTTTAATTACTATGTGTAAATGTTCATTCACTTTTAAGCTGCATGACTTTATAGAACTAATTCAAATAGATGAAGGTCTAATTTGCACTGTTTCTAGGCAATAATGATTGCAGACATTTTCATGTCAGATTGAGATTGTATATGTGGTTCAGTGGCTTAGCCTGTGGAGTCAAAGAAATGTGTGTTTAAATCCTGGGTCTACTAACTCTGTGACTTTAGAAATTATAAATCTAGCTTGGCATGTGTTTTCTCATGTATAAAAGGACAATAAATTATTTGGTATGCAGATTGCTATGTAGATTTTTTAAAATAATGTCCATGAAATTCCTAACCCTGGTAACCACTTAATATTAGGTAACAGAAATACTTTTTGTATATTGGATGAAATGGATAAACTTCATACATTCTGTACCATGTTTCCAGTTCCTTATAGTGATGTAGAGAATTTCTGTAGTGCGACACAATTTGCTAAAACATAATCCTTCATTTGTAAGACATTTTCTTGCTTTACAGAGATCAGTGACCAAGAATTCTCAGAAAATTATATATTTAAGAGGAACAGGGGAATTTAAAGAAATCATAATATTATTCATTGACATACCCATTAGCATTATCAGCAGAATATGGTGACAAATATGAATCATTATGGTCACTTAAAGCATGGGATATTGATATTCACTGGATTTATTCTCAAAAGAGCCAAAGAACTTACATATAGTTACATTTAAATTTTAATAAAATATATATACACATACAAATGACATGCTGTCATATAACTTAAAGAAGAAATAATGAGCATCTGGGCTAGGGCCCATTCATTTCTCAATGCTGTGAAAAAAAATTTATTTTATAACCTCATATTTGTTTTAGATAAATTTACTTTTCTTAAAATGAAAGTCACTCTCCCCAGCAGGGTGATTGAACCCCCCATAATATTCTCATGAAAACAAAGGAATCAAAGAGTTGTTTCTTAAGTCTGAATTTAAGATCCAATCTAATAATTTTCAGGACATCAGCTTCTAATCAGTTACACCTAGAAAACATATATGTCTCTCTTGGAAGAAACACATGTTTCATAGCAGGGCATGGTTTAAATCTATTCTCAAAAGTCCTCTTGGGGAAAAAATAAATTTTCAGAGACAAAACACTGAATATAATGTGGGTATCATGTTGTCTTATTAAGAATCCCAGTTTTTGAAACCACTGCATCTTGAAATTAACTTTCTTGGTGATGATCTTTCAGTTGAATTTTAAGGAATAAATGAATAAACTACTTCTTAAGCATTTCTGAATACCCATCTCTTACAAAAATCAAAATGTTTGCAGCAATCCAGGGTCGTGCTATGTATTCTTCCATTCAAGTGATGATTTTGAATTATGAAGGCAAATTTTAGTCATGTTGTACATTGGTTTATCCATTAAGTTGCTTTTTCAAATTAACAAAATGATTTTTCTATGCGAAAGAAACAGATTAGCACTAGGACTAAGAATGTATTCACTTTTGCCTACCAATATCCAACCAATAATCTAGTCCACAAATTAGACAAATTGATATCCACTTAATCTGCATGAAAATTGAACTAATCTCTTTTTCTATTAGTAATGTAGGAAAATAGTGAAAATAAAAAATGTCCATGATTTTCTATTCATCAGGTTAATATGCAAAATCATTATATTTAACTCTCAAGTTAATAATCCTTCATATCTCAGGTCAATTATCTTTTCCTCAAGACAAAAATTCTGACTTTCATTGCTAACTTTGAACTTTTCATTTTTATCACTTAAAGTCATCAGTTATTATTTGGTGATATGAAAGTTTGATAACTATCTATATCTACCACTACACTAATACTGTAAATTGCTTTATAGCAGTATCATGTCTGTACACAGTTTTATCCTCAAGATATAAATTAGTTTCTGGGTAATATAGTTTACTCAGAAAATGCATATAGTTTTAAGGAATATTGAGTCAAGAAAAGAGTAATAGCTAATAGCAATAGTAAGCACTTCTATGCTGTTTATGAATTACTGTAAATACATAAATGTTCCACATAAACTAACTCATATATCCTCATAGCAACTCCCAGATGAGGTTCTATTCTCACCTATTATGATAGATCACATATGAGAAAACAAATGCATATAAACAAAATTATTTGCTGAAAAAGATATAGCCCATTAGTGGTACTAGCATTAAAATTTACTTTTCCTGATTACAGTGTTCTTGCTTTTAAGCAGTTTAATATATACAATGAAAGAACAAAATTATATTTTCACTTTGTCCACTGATTATCAATTCTTCTGACCATACCTTATGAAGTAATGAATGCAACTGAATTGTAGAAATTAGAGAGAAAGAAATATTTATAAGAAGTAAGGGAGAATTTGTTTCAATAGTTTGACAAATCACTTTGTTGTTTGATACATCTAGAATTTAAAAGGGAATTTAAAACTTCTACTTCTCCTTAAGATAGAAGGTATCTGCAAAAATTATTCCTGTAACTCTAATAATTTTTAAAAGTCCAAATAAACTTATGAAAAAAGCATAGAATTTCATGCGTCCAGCAGAAAGTTGAAGTTGGAAACCTCTAAGAAATTTGAATTCCAAGGAAGGACAAGATCTAGAAGTGACAAAAGAACCATTTTAAATTTGTCAGAGGATGGAAGAAAGAGTTGGCCATAGTACAAGCAGATACAAAGAAATGAGCTAAATTATAAAGAATTATTAAACCCAAATGTGGGCTAGAATGTCAGTTGGAAAAAGAAGAGAAATCTTGATTCAAGGGATTTGCATTGCCTCTCAATCCATTCTCTGCGACTCTCTACTAATGTTCCTGAAAAAAGACTGGGGCAGGCTGGGAGATCTTCAGTCAAGATCTCAATTCAATACACAACATACCAAATGTCCTCCTCTCTTACTAAATGAGGGTCTGTTATTACTTTGCTAACTATAACTTTATTATTACTTTTATCTGCCCTAAATATAGGTAAGCTTTATTGAGATAACTATTCACAGAATTGCTCCTGCTTTCTGAGAGCATTCAATCTAATATTAGACTTTTGCATCCTTATACCTTCTCCTTATTATCTAAACAAAGCCTAAATCTATCAGTTTCTTTCTAACACCCTTTTACTTAGAAATATCACATTTCCCCGTTGCCTGTGTTCTTCCTCACTGCATTGAATAATAAAGACTATTTGTTGAATTGCAGATGTTCCTTGTGGTCATTGGCTAAAGAGTATTGATAATTACTAACTAAAAAGATCTAGTGGAAAGTATAAACAATGTTCACAGATACATGAGTAACTTCATCAGAGAAAGGCCACTTAAAGTAGTGTCCCACTAAATACTAGAAATAAAATTGTTAAATGCACACAAACACAATATCAGAAAAAAAAATTCCATTAATAGTTTCAACAGTAGAGTCAGTAGAGCTGAAGAAAGGATGAGTGAACCTGAAGATAAGCCAAAAGGAACTAATTAAACTGAAAGGAAGTTTAGAAAAAGAACTAGATGGGAAAAAATTATTCAAGGCATTTGGGACAATGCTAAGCAATTTAATATGCATGTAGTTAGGTTTTAGAAAAAGAATAGAGAGGGGATGGTTAGATGAAAAATGGAAGGAAATAATGGCTAAGACCTTAATCTCTTTATTCCCATGTTTCTTAAATAATTGAATTTTTATTTAAAAAACATCTAAATGACAAAACAACTGAAACTGTTTTCCAAGTGTGAAAATATTGCGTTTCCCTCAGACAGGAATGTGGACAGAATGCTGTGTGAAACCTCTGGAACCATGCCTAAGAGGACAACATCTTGGGAGATACACAGAGCAATCTGGATCCCAGGATTCCCTCAAGGTAAAGAGACACCCAAAAAGCCTAGTTACCAAAGTCTACAGTTACACCCAAGGATATTTTTCCTTTTGTTGACCCACTCTGTTTCTGAAGCCATTTCTTACAACAACCAGAGTATACCTGGATAATACAGGGTCTCTCCCCCATTCATTTGCACCAGCTGACAAATCTCTCTTTCCTTTACAGAGTTCTTTCTTTTGGAAACTAGTACTATACAATATATATTTGAGAATATTTAGCAGCTGTCTCCAAAATTACAGTCTTTATTAGTAGCTCTAGTGAAGTCTGCCAGCAACATACCCCTCTCAAAAATCCCTATATTTGTTAATACTTTTTATTATAATAAAATAATGTATTACATAGTTTCAACTCTGATAAGGTAGTATAATTCTGTAGAAAAAAATATTATATGACAAACATGTGATTAAGAATGTGAACTTTAATGTCAGACTGCGTGAGCTCAAATTTGTGTTTGTCCTATAACCTGTTGTCTGATCATGAACAAGGTATGACTCCACGCAGAGTCACAGCGTAAACATTTGTGAAATTCAGCCATTCAAATACATTTATTGGGGCACTATTCTAGGGGTTGGAAATACAAAATTGACATTATTGGCAAACATCTTGTGCTCATCAGGTTTCAATGTGGGGAAAACAGAAAGTAAACAAAAGGCATAATCAAAATATATACAGTGTTAGATAGGGATAACTGTTATGGAAAACAAATGCAGCATTGATTAAGGATGGGGCTGGTGTGATTTTAATTAGGATGGTAATGGATTTTAAATAGGATGGTAATAGGAAGAGAATGAGAAAAGTCCATGCAGTTATCTGAGGAAAGGGATTACAAATCACTGTATAAAAAGAATACAAATTACTGTATTTCATATACAAATCACTAGCTGGTGAAAATATGTCTAATAACCATTGCTTATGTTTAAATAAAAATAAGAAATATATGAAAATGATGAAAATATACTTTCTTACATTTCCATTGTATAGTAGAGAAAATTAAACCTATAAATTCATATTACATAGAGGCATATTCTAAAGGAAATATTAGTTAATGCATAAAATTATACAGGGTTCCTATTAGAAATATTGGAAATAGTTTTGTATATTTTATACATAAGATTTGTCTAGATGACTATGAATAAAAGTCTTAGAAAGATTATATTTCTATTTTTTTAATAACTTAAAATATCTTCCAAATTTTCTTCAATGTTCACATATATGTTTTACATAACTTAGATATTTCACAAGATTTTACATTGCTTTAAGACAAAATATGGAGGTGCTCTTTTTCCATTTTAGCTGGTTGTTTGTTTATGAATAAGATTAGCCAAAAACACCAGTTAACATTCTCACAACAAAAGATACTGTTCATTCAAAATTTTGCAAGAATGTATGCATTCTGATGATCGTGGTCAAAATTTATTAGTAGTGCATTAAATTTTTTCCATTTAGCATATGATTCCATATTTAAAATAACTCTATGGATTTAGAATTATTTGTCTTGTACAGTTGAGAAGACTAGATTTAAACTTTCAGAGACTTACCAAAGGAATATAGAGTTAAACATTTGGCAGTTCTAAAGTTGAAAGCCTTGATTTTTCAGTCCAAAGCAGCACTCTTTAAGACTATCCTATATTTCTTCTCTACAGAATAAATGGAATAATTTCTGAAAGAACTTTCTATAATAAGTCACTGAAACTGGGATATATGTGGGGATTTTTATAACAAAATTTAAAGAATAACACCACTTTTTTTTCAAGCATTATTTGCCCTTAAAATCACATATACTTAAACCAAAAGAATTAACACATATTTCATGGCTTCCAATTGCTACGTAGATTTCTGAAAACATGTTTTTGGAAATGTTCTGACCATGCATGATCTAATAGAGGATGGCTCAACAAAAAATGCAAATAAATTACTGTATTTAGAGAGACTAAATAATTACCCAAATAAGATGGAACAGATGCACTTAAATATTCAGCATTATCATTATTTCTGTTGCTTGAAAACCTCTCTCTTCTGCATGACTCTAGTGAGAGCATTTTTCACTTCTTTATTCCTAAGACTGTAAATGAGTGGATTCAGCATGGGAATCACCATAGTATAAAACACAGAGGTCACTTGATCCTTTCCTAAGGAGTAGGAGTTCTTTGGTTTTAAAAAATGAAACTTGTAGTGCCAAAATAGATGGTGATTCCCAGCAGGTGGGAGGCACAAGTAGAGAAGGCTTTGTGTTTTCCAGAAGTAAAATTAATTTTCAGGATAGTAGATAAAATGGACTCTTAGGACACAGAGATTGTGATAAGAGACACCATTATGTTTCAACTGCCAACAATGATTATCATGATTTCAGTGCCATGAGTGTCAGGGCAGGACAGGGCTAAAATTGGGATAGTGTCACAGAAAAATTGATAGACTGCATGGGAGTTGCAGAAACTCATACTGTTCATGAAAAGAAGGTTGATTAATGATTCAGTGAACCCAATTATGTAGCACCCAGTGATGAGCGTGCAACAGAGCATCCTAGACATAACAACTGGGTAGTGAAGAGGATTGCAGATAGTTACATAGTGGTCATAGGCCATTGAACAGAGAAAGAAAAATTCTGTGACAGCCAAGAAGAAAAAGAAAGACATCTGGGTGAAGTACCCAGTGAATGAAATAGACTTATTTCAAGTCAGTAAGCTCTCTAAGGTTTTAGGTGTGATGACTGTTGAATAACTGAGGTCAAGAAATTACAGGTGACTCAGGAAAAAATACATGGGGATGTGAAGCTGGAGATCGAGGAAAATAATTACTATCATCTCTGCATTTCTCAGCAAGTAATAAGGTATATCATGAGAAATAATATAAAGAGGACCTGCTGGATCTCTTCAGAGTCAGTCAATCCCATAAGGACAAAGTCAGGCATATTTGTGCGATTCCTACTATCCATAGCTTTCAAATGATGAAAACTGTTAAGAAATCAAAGGTGATCTGTAACATAAATGACTCCCAGCCCCCTTTTTTAAATAGGAATGATCTGACATATTTTAAAACATCATCTTAGGTATTCCAGAAAATTTTAATAAAAAGTAATTTGCAAAATATGACTGAAAAAATCTTAGTTTGTCGGCCAATTATAAACCAGGTAAAATCAATATTTGGATATTATGTAATAGAAGCACAGACACACACATATATATGTTCCATGAATAAATGAACATGACAGCATTAAAATACTTCTCTTCATTTCCACATTTATTCAGATTTTATACCATAGTTAATACTATTGTACACATTTTTAGAATAGTAAAAGGAATGGGAAGTTAAGTAACTTACCCAGAGTCACAACCTTTAAGTATTGTTGGCTTTGTGATTCTACCAAGATTGTTTGAGTCCACAGATCATGCTCATAATACCATAGTCTTCCTTATGTTTAATTTCAGCAAATAAAAAAAATGCCAGCTATGGAATAAACAATTTTAGGGAGTTTTAAAGTATCATTTACTGTTCTTTTCTATCCAGTAATATTCAGTACAAAACACATATCAGAAATTAATATTTTATGTGTATTATTATTATACAGCACAAATTACTATTAATTTTCATATACTATTTAATAGATTAATCAAATTTCCTCCAATAATCATATTTTCAATATATATACATTGTTATGTGATTAAAATATGATTAAGGCTTTGATTGTGCCACATCAGTAGGATGTTGTGTCCCCACCTCTTTGGTGGGCCGGGACTCACAAAGAAAATTACAAGGTGTGAGGAGTTAGTTGGAGTTTTGAACTGGAGCCCCAGGAAGTAAACACACAAGAAAACAACACAGAGGTAAAGAGATGGCTCTACAGACAAGGCAGGTGTCCCAGGAAGAGATAGGAGCCATTTGCCTGATAGTTTACCGCAGGCCTTGGGGAGTGAGCAGAGCTCTCTCACTTAGTATGAAGAAATCTTCAAAGACCATTTCCTCCTTAACAAATTTTAAAATCATTAATCTAAAAACTCATAAGTTTTCTTTATCCCATCAGAATGAGGAAGTCGGAAATATCTAAGAAATCAAATTCCAAGGAGGGAAAAGCACCTAAAAAAGGAGAGGGGACAAATGAACTATATCACTTTGACAGAGAGTGAGAGAAGATGTGGCCAGTGTGCAAGAAGATAGGATTAATACAGATAAATTTTAGAAATTTGTTAAAGCCAAGTGTGAGCTACAGTGCTAATTGGGAAAATTAGCAAGCACAGGGTTCAAAGGACGGCATTCACGATTAATACGTACTCTGCAGGTCTTTACAAAGTACTATTGAGAAAGATGAGGGACAGCCTGGGAGAACTTCAAGGTCACTGCACAATACACAAAATACCAAATATCATATACTTGCCATAGACACAAGTAAAATGTATGACAAAAATATCACAGAGAATGGGGAAGTAGAATTGTGTCTCTACTACACAAAGATTAATTATCCCTAGGACAACCATTGTAAAAAGAGAAGACAAAATTGTCAATTTAAGGAATGAAAAAAGTAATAACACTATAGTTCTGAACAAATATTAAAAGGATAGTACATTAGTCAGCCAAAGGGTTGCTGATGGAAAATACCAGAAATAGGTTGGTTTTTATAAAGGGTATTTATTTGGGGTAGAAGCTTACAGTTACCAGGCCATAAAGCATAAGTTACTTCCCTCACCAAAGTCTATTTCCATGTGTTGGAGCAAGATGGCTGCCAGCATATGCAAGGGTTCAGGCTTCTTCAGTTCCTCTCTTCTTGGGGCTTATTTCTCTTCAGGCTCATCTGCTGTGCTATCTCCACCAGGTCAGCTGTAGACAAGAGACTTTCTAAGCTTTGCCTTTCTCCACAAGTCCAGCTGTAGACTATCAGGCAAACTGCTCTGTCTCTCTCCGCATGTCTTCGGCCGTGTTTAAGGAACTGTTTCTATTCCTCTGTGTTCTTCTCCTGTGTGTTTAATTCCAGAGCACCAGCTCAAAACTCTGCATCAAAACTTCAACTCACTCCTGTGTTCTGCCATGTAGTTTTATCTGTGAGTGCCCACCAAGGGGGCAGGGACTCAACATCCTACTAATGTAGCCCAATCAAAGCCCTAATCATAACTTAATCATGCCCAGGTACAGACCAGTTAAAAAACATAATCCAATATCTAATTTTGGAATTTATAAACAATGCCAAAATGCCACAGATAGTAATAAAATGTAGTACTGTTAAATTTTATAATTTAGATAAAATGTACAATTCTTTAAAGATGCTCACAGCAGAAAAATAAGTAACTTGGACAGCTCAATACGTATTCAAAAAATTGAATTTTTTCTTAAAAAAATAGTTCATATATAAATAAATGGTAATTCTTTTCCCACTGTGAAACTCTTACATTCCCATCAGACTGAGTTTAGACGGAGAGCTAAGAGAAAACTCTTATTACTTGCAGAAGAATACAACCAATTGGGATATGGTAGAGCAACAACATAGAAGAAACCTGAGTTCCATGAGTATCTCATGGAAAAGGGCCACCCACAAAACCTAGTCAGTAACATTATGCACTATTAAATTCCAGGATAATACTTCCCCCATAGTTGAGCTACTCTGTTTCTGAATTGCTTTCTTACAAAAGACAACCTATTCTTGACTAATACAGGTTCTTGCCACAGCCCAATCACATGATATGTTTTCCCTTTCTTTAAAAAGTTCTGTCTTTCTCTAAGGTGGACAATACAAGTATTTTTGAAAATATTTAGTTGGTGTTACCAATGTAACACGGTCTTCTCTAAGCATCTTTATAGAATGCCTGCCAGCAATTTATATCTTTCAAATAGCCCTGTTATTTTTGTTAATTCTTTTTAAATAATGAAACAATGATTACTTTTTTCAACCCTAATTAAAGTAAAATATTTTATAGGAAGACAGTCACATCATAGAGTGGTAATGAAAATGTCAGCTATAAAGTCAGACTGAGTTCAAATGTGAGCTTGTCCTTTAACTGGTTGAATGACCAGAATAAGTTATGAATGCCTGCTCTGTTCCATTTTCATCCTCTGTAAAATTCAGTCATTCAAATACATCTGTTGAGACACTCTTCTAGGTCCTCGGATACAGGGTTAAACTTAATTGGCAATAATTTTGTGCTCATAGAGCTTTCAATGTGGAGGAAAAAAGAGAGGAAACAAAAGTTTTAAGCAAAAATTATGGCATATAAGATGGGATAACTGCTATGAAAAGCAAGTGCAGCAAGGATGAGAAATGGCACAGATGTGATTTTAAATAGAGTTGTAAGGTATGGTCTGCTGAGAAAAAGAATGAGAAAAGATCCATGCAGTTATCTGGACAAAGGGAAATTCAGAAAGAAAAAAACATGGAAAAAGTCCAAGCAGCTTCAGGACTAATGAGTGTAAGGGAGCATGAGGAGGTCAGTGTGGCTGCTCCAAATTGAGAATAACAGAAGCAATATTAAAAGATGAGTTCATAGAAATAAGGACATGGGGCAAGATAATGTTGAGCATCTGGGGGCCCTTAAAATGTTTTCAATTTTGCTTTTACTGTGATGGGATATCTTGTAAGTTTTGTAAATCAATGTGCCATGGTTCAACTTACTCTACGTAGAAAAAATTAGATTACTTTTTAAAAAAATATTTTTTTTAAAGAAACTTTAGATTTCATAAATGTTACATCCAAAATATAGGGGATTCCTGTATACCTTCCCCCCACACACACTTCCCCACATTAACAACATCTTTCAATATTGTGGTACATTTGTTACAACTGATGAACACATATTGAAGGATTGTACTAACCAAGGACTATAGCTTAAATTATAGTTTACACTTTGTCCTGCACAATTTTATAGGTTTTGTATAATGGCTTGTATCTGTCATTGCAATGTCAAGCAGGACAATTGCAATACACCAACATGGCCCCATGTTGCACCTATTCTTCCCATTCCCTCCCTTCAGAAATTCTGGTGGCCACTGATTTTATGTCAATGATACAATTTCTTCCATTGCTAGAATAATCATGTCTACTTTATTCTGATGAAGAAGGTACTGCAGCCCTACTCCTCCCCTTTTTCCTGGAATCCACAATTTTAGGAAGATAAGCACTCCTCCTTCCCTTTTCCCTAGAATCCACAACTTTAAGAATATAATGACTCCTCTCCTCCCTAAGGCCCTCTACTTTAGGAAGATAAGCTAAACACGCACCTCTGATTTTGTAAGTTCCGCTTGCCCACTTGCTTAGGAATTTGCCCATGTAAATAAAATCACTATATAAACTCATGAAAGTCAAAACTCAGGGCTCAGAATTTGGGGACTGGATACCCCTCTGAGTATGCATGTAATAAAACTTTGTTCTTCCACCTCTCTGAGTGCCACTTGGGTTTCTCATCATCAGAATTGTGCCACTTGAGTTTCTTGTCATCAGAATTTCTTCTGCTGCAACAATTCCATAGTACATTCCCCCCTTATGTTTACTCATTCTTCAATCTTGAGAATTTTGAGATGGTGATACCCACCTTCCCTTCATTAGAGAGGGGTTTAGATCCCATGGAACAGATAGATGGAACTGTATTGCTTGCAGTTGCAGACATTCTCCACTTCCTGGGATGGGAGTAGTTCATCATCATCCTTTAGTTGTCCAGGATGAGTCCAATGAACAGAGGGGTAGGCTTTGCAACTCTGCTGAGATTATGGCCTCTACCAGCATATGAAAAGACTGAAAATTTAAGTCTCTAGGACATATATTTAACAGGTATAGAGCTAGTTAAAGGTTCAAATAAAATGGTCAGAAGAGCCATGCATAGGGAAATTATAAATGAGTCTAACGCTGTTACATTGGGGAGCATATATTCCAAAGTAAGGTCCATTGATAGGGTGCTAAATTCCTAAGATTCTCTCCTCTGCCTATAGTGTCATGATGTCTCTAGAGCCTTCAGGAGCCCCACTGTTTGAATCAGTGTATACTGTGGCAATCAATGAGATCCTGCTGAGACATGCATAAACGTTACCTCTGGAATAAACTCCCTATTCACTTTGAAATCTCTTAGCCAAAAAAAACTAATTTGTATTTAATATTCTCCCCTTTTGGTCAAGGTCTTTTCCAGATTCATCACTAATCAGTGCTTGGTAATAATCACTCAGTGCCAGGGAGGCCCATTATTGGGAGTCATGTCCCATGGCAAGGGTATGGTAGTGCATGTACATACTGAGACTGGCTTAGAAAGAGACCACTTTTTAGCAAAAAGGAGGCTTTCAGGAGGTAACTGTTAGGCAATATATAACACTAGGCTAAGTTTCAAGGTCACAAAAAGGTTCATCAGTATAATCATCAATATCAAGGGCCTGGTGTAATAATCTGTTCTCCAGATTCGGTAAACACTTCCTATGTACTCAGGAGCTTCTTCTCCTTCTGTTAGAGAATGTAGCAGGACTCCTCATGATGGGAATTCAATATTTTTTCCATTATTTTGTGGGTTCCTGCCCACCGAGACAATGCCCCATGAACACTTGAACATATTCATATGCCTTAGAGGTATGCCCCAGGTGCACCCCTCCCCACATATCCCCCCATCATTGACACCCTGCACCTCTTAAGACTACCTTAAACAAGAAGGAAGATGATTTTCCATTTAACTGAGCTTAAATTTTAGATATTTCAACAACCTACCTGAGAATTATCTTGTGAAGATAAACTATGTTGATTATATACCTAAACCCCACTGACTATTGTCTGACACTCAGTAAGGGCTCAATAAATATATTCCATTTTTACCATTAATATATACCAACAATTGTTTGCAAATAAAAACTAATGTCCGTGTTTTGTCATGCTCTATTCCAGTCTTATTTTATTTAATATTATTAGAAGACTTCAAGTTTTACAATACATATAACTTTAATATACTATCATGAACAAAAGAATTTTGTCTTAAAAAATGCTTCATACTAAATCTTGCCTATTTATGATATACATTGATACACATAGGGATCTGCAAACAGCTAAGTATTTTCATATTTTCTAAATCTTATATCACATTATTTAATAACATCATAAATGCTTTCCAAAATATATATTTAATTAAAACTAAGCAAACCCTGAACTTATCATTGTCTAAAAAATCAGAGAATCTGTTGGCCAACATTGCCAACACCAAAGAACAGTATGTGTTTTCTCAACTGTAGAAATGTACATAAATGAAAGCAAGGTCAGCACTCTTCATAAAAATGACCAGAAGTTTTGAAGCACTTATAAATAAAAGACACAATGAATGGAAAGATGAGACGTTAGTCCAAAATATATTACTATAAAAACAAATGCTTATCAAAGAAATCTCGAATTACAAACAAAAGAAAGAAGGCTGCAATAAATAGAGATTCTAGACAACGTAGAATTCAGAGCAAAATAAGACAAACTATAATAATTTTGTATGGATATTATATATGATATGAAAAAATTTACGTAGAAATTCAGAGGGTAGAGGAAAATCAAACACTAGGATTTTTTCTTTTTAACATTTAAAAATATTTTACGTATTTTCTTCTTCAATGTTCACAAGTAATTTTTTCTATAACTTAATTCTATTGCAATGTTTGACTCTCCTTTAAGACCAAATATTGAAGTGCTGTTTTTCCTTTTTAGCTGTTTGTTTATAAATAAGATAAACTAAGGATTTTTTAAAGACCAGTGAATATTATCATAACAAAAGGTATTGAGTATTCAAATTTTGCAAGATTGTAAATGTTGGTACTGCATGAAAATTTTAAAATAAATATCTGAGTTATTCTTTATAAAAATCCAATGGATTTACAATTATCCATAGATTTATTTAGAAAATAATTTATTGAGAAACATGTATATTTAAACAACAGATTTAACACAAATTTCCTGGATTCTAAATATGATATAGATTTTTAAAAATTTATTTTTGGAAATGTCCAGAGCATGTATGTTCAAGTAGAGGATAATTGGACAAAATCATAAACTAGTTAAAAGATATTAAGGTATTTAGAGAGACACAAAACAAATACACAAATAGGAAAGAAAGAAAAGATGATCTCAAATATTCAGCATTATTGTCATTTCAATTGTTTGGAGTCTGCTCTCTTCTGCATGACTCTAGTGAGAAGATTTTTCAGATCTTTGTTCCTAAGATTATAAATTGGAGGATTCAGCCTGGGGAACACCATAGTATAAAAGACAGACACCACATTGTACTTTCCCAAGGAGTAGGACATTTTGGCTCTAAATAAGTAAAAATCATAGCCCCTGTAGGTGGAGTCACAAGTAGAGAAGGCTTTGCACTTTCCTGAAGTAGAATTAATTCTCAGAGTAGTAGAAAGAATGGACTTCTAGGACACAAAGATTGTGGTAAAGGACAACATCTCTGTTATGTGAGTCCTAATTAAAGCAGTTATCAAGAACAGTAATTAAGTAAACTATGAAAGTTAATAATTTTTGTACCTCTATATAACACTTAATTTTTAAATGTAAAATAATAGGAGAAAATGAAAGTTAGAATAAAAGAAATATTTCCTGGGTAGTCATATAATTTAAGGACTTACCTGAATCAGAATGCAAAGTTACATTTTTTCGTCCATAATATGGTGCTGGTAAAAGGATAGATTTTATTAGATTTATTTGTTACAGTTTGTGTTTCTTTGAGTCTTTTGTGGACCCCAGGAATTCCTGTTCTTAAATTCATCCCATTTTTCTCTGTGTAAATCTATTATAAGTGGGACTTTTTATTCACTTATTTAAGTTGTGGGCCTTTGATTAGGTTCTGTAACCAGGGTGGTTCTTAATTCTGTTACTGGAGTCCTTTATAAATGGAGGGATAAAAAATACCATAGACATAGAAGAAAGTTTCAAAGATAGAGGGGAACCCAGAAGCTGAAAGGAAAGGGGATTGATGAGGGGACCCAACCATATGCCTGATCACCCAAAGCCACCCATCTTCTGATGGCTGCCATGTGTCGGATCACCCACAGTTGCAGCTTGAGGAGAAATCATCTCTGATAATGCCTTGATTTGGGCACTTTTGTGACCTCAGAACTGTAAGCTTTCAAATTAATAAATCCCCATTGTAAAAGCCAGTCCATTCTTGTGTATTGCCTGGTAGCCTTTAGCAAACTAAAATATAAATTGATATCAGAAAGTGGGGTGATGCTATGCAAATAACAAAAATGTTAGAAGACATTTAAAAATAGGTAAGGGGATTATTCAGAAGAATTGTGAGATGCTTGAAAGAAAAGGCTTAGGTTGCTTTGAAGAGACTGTTGATAGAAATATGGATGCTAAATATACTTCTGATGAGGTCTTTGACAGCATTGATAAATGTGTCATTGTAACTGAAGAAATGTAATCCAGTGGCAGAGAACTTGGAATAATTGTGCTTTAATGCCAGATGGATGGCAGAATTTAAAAGTGAAAGCTTTGATATTTAGATGAGGAGTTTTCCAATTCTCCTGGAAAGGTGTCTTAGTATTATAGGGGACTTTATGAAAAGCAGACACTAGGATCCAGAGGTGGAGAAAGCCATAAGAGCAGTTAGAATTAAATGGAAGAGGGTTCATCATGGGCAAAGATGCATAGATTCAATATATACATATATTCATAACAATATAAGGAAAGATAATCAACAACTAGTTTTTGTTTCTGCAACAGGTAACATGGTCATAGCTAGTATTTGTAACTACTTTCATCTACCACTAACTCCATATTCCCTTTACCCTCAGTAAGCACCTTACCTGATCATGGTACTTTCCTTGGTGGGAGACACAAACCTTCATTCCTTAAAAAGTTAGACAATTAGTAGTTATATCAGGATAGAGTTGTTGAATTTTACCATTGACTTAATCACAGGGCATGGTAGTACTAAGAAAGACACATTCTAGACATAGTCTTTACACCCATTAAATGTCCAATTTTCCTTTGGAAATCAGGGTCAATCTCCCCCGTCAGTACAGTATCTCCCTTTTGCCTATTGATTCAGAGACATGAGGAGGTCAAAATGAAAAGCTGGCAAGCTTATGTTCCAGTTCAATGGAATAATTGCATGTTACCTGTGAAGCACTCCTACTTTTGGAGGCCTCTAGGCCAGCACTGCTTAAATTTTCAGTGATAAGAAGAAAACATATTGCTGGTTGATCACATGGGTAATATGATTGGTGCCATACCCATTTCCACCCTGTGTTCCTGGGTCTGTGAATCCTGGCTATGGGAGAAATAGCACCTTAGAGCAGACACTGATCTGGAGGATATATAGTCCATTTAAAAAAATGTATCCAACTTTGCAATGTATTGCTCCCCAGCTGACATTGTGATTGAGTCTTCAACAGGCCATTCCATGATTCTTTCATTATAGTTGATTCAGGATGACATGTTACATATAAGGTTAGTGAGTCCCATGTACATGCATCCACTGGTCATATTTTATTTGCTGCAGAGGGATTTACTTGAGCAGAAATAATGCATAAAGAATAACATGATAGTGGATAAGGCATTCAATTTGGCCCACAGATGGGAGACCTAGCAGAAACATTGTGTGTAGAGAATGCAAATCAGTATCCATAATAATGCTTTTCCAGTAAGAACAAAATAATGTCTGTTCATGATGAAAGTGGTCCAATGCAATCCCCCTCCCACCAGGTAGCAGAGTGATCACCTGGGGGAATGGTAACATATCAGGAACTGAGTGTTAGTCTCTGCTGCTGAGAAATTGGACACTCAACAGTGGCTATACACAGGTCAGCCTTGGTGAGTGGATATCCATGATGTTGAGCCGAGGCATAATCTCCATCCACACCACTATGGCCACTTTTTTCCTGACCACTTTGGACAATGACAGGAGTAGCTGGGAAAAATGTTGACTGGTATTAGCACAACAGAATATCCTATCTACTTGATTTTAAATTCTTGTTCTACTAATGAAACAGTCAGGTGAGCATTTGCATGGGACACAACTTCATGATTTACACCCATTCAGAAAATTCTCTCCACACAGCTCTCCACAAAAAGAGTCATTCTCCAATTTTTGAAAATGTTTCTTCTAAACCCTGAGTATCTATCGAAATTGCTGACCAGAGTTCATGAATCTGTATAGAATTGCGCCTCTGGCCATTTTTACTTCCAAGCAAAATAAACTACCAGATAGACTTTTTGAGGTTCTGACCTTTGTATGGACTTCTCTCCAAAACTTTCCTTTATTAATATTCCAGAAAGGAGCTGTAGTTCAGCAGCTATCCACTTTTGGAGGGTGTCTGCATATTGTGTAAAACCCTCCATAAACTAGTCCCAAATTTTCATTTCTTGTGAGGAACTCCCTGTGGCACTTTGATATTATTTATGAATTCTAAAGAGAGAGATTGTGTTTGTAAACTGGTCTGTTCCTTTGGGCATGAATACACTTTGAAATCTGAGAAATCTGATTAAATTATGTTAAGCTTATGGCTTTAATTCAACCATGTCATTAGCATGTTACTCAAGGTTGAGTCCCTGCTCCACCCCCCCAGTGGGCTGATAAAATAGGCTCTCACATGGAAGTAGACAAACAGAGAAGTTACACAGAGGATCCTGCAGCCTGGGGAAAAGAGATGAGCCTGATAGTCTATAACTGACCTTATGAAGAGAACAGAGCAGCTGAGCCCAGAAAGAAATGAGCCCTGGGAGAGAGACAAGCCTTATGCCAGGCTACAGCTGAGATTGGAGGAAGCTATGACCATGGAGCCTTCAGAGGAAGAAGGGAGGCTGAACCCTCACAGACATTGCACACCATCTTGCTCAACATGTGGGAACAGTCTTTGGGTGAGAAAGTACCTCTTATGGTACATTGTCTTGGACTCTTTAGGGCCTTGTTACTGTAAGCTTCTACCCCAAATAAATACCCTTTATTAAAACCAAGAGTTCTGGTACTTTGCATCAGCACCCTTTTGGCTGACTAATACACTCCCTAAGAAGCCAAAGCTGTGGGCTGGATAAGGGAAGGGAAGGTGGAAGAATTGGTGACCATGGACATTTGAGACACTTCTTCAGTTACTTACTTATGCCATCAGGTACTACTACAGCCTGATCTCTTCTAAGCCACTTCCTTCTGATGATGGAGTGCCATTGTGCTTGTCCAACTTAATGGCTTAATGGGTCAGACATTTCATGATGGGCCCCTCAATTCTCATGGTAAGCATTCAGTCTCTACTAAGGCCCTCAAAATAGGTTAACAACTATTTCTCAACAGGAGAGTAATTATCTGCAAAAGATGGCAAGGTGCCTCAAAGCCCCACATGTCCTCACTGGTGATTCTCATTTAGAAACCTGTCACAGTCTCCCACCAGCATCTCTGAATGCCACAGACACTTCAAAACCCATTGAATATGTTGGATCATTATGGTCCATGTGACAAAGCAGCTTGCATGGCAGTCTGGGCTTTTCATAGAACATCCTTTTCTTATGGCCCTCAATCAAAACTAGCAGCTAAGTGTGTTTCTCGCTAAATGGGTCAGGGTAGCATGTTTAAATCACATATATTTTGCCTCCAAACTGCTTAGAGGCCATCTAGGAATTCTGCTTTTTTGTTGTTGTTGTTGTTGTTTTTGGTAGGACTAGGACGATGCAGCAGATTGGACTTTACCAGGAAAGAGATATCTTGACATTGTCCTCTTCATTGGATGCCTACAAATTGCACTCATGTGAAGTCCCCTGAATTTTGGTTGAATTTATTAACAACACAGTGACATGCAAATGCAGTACCAATAATTCTAGAGTAGTTGTACTTTTTGCTCACTAGGCCCAATCAGCATAATACTGTCAATTTAATGGCCCAGAGTGATGAGTTTTGGAAGGGCAATTCAATCAATATACCCTCAGCCTGGATTACACCATAGGGCTGAAGATTTGCTATACCCGTGAGGAAGGACACTGAATCTATTTTTGTTGGCCTTGCCAACTGATAGCAAACCAACAAGTATTGGGGGGAAAAAGCATTTGACAAATCAGTAGCTTTATTCCAAGAACCTAGGAATGTGTTAATTTTTCAAGCAATGATACTGTGTATAAAACAGCAGCTGCCATTAGAGTAACAACCTGGTTTAGTTTATGATAATCCACTGTCATTTTCTAAGATCACCTGTTTCCTACACAGGCCAAATAGTAGTGTTGATTAGGAATATGACAAAATTACCACCCTTGCATTCTTCAATCCTTGGTGGTGGCTCTAATCTTCAGCATATATGTGTGAATCTCTTTCTGATCTCTGAAATCTCTATTCAGTTTCATTGGTCAAGGAATCTATTTTTCAATAATACAACATTTTTGATTATCTTAGCTTTTTGATAAATCCTAAAATCAGATTATAAAAGTCCTCAAATTTTATTCTTCTTTTTAAAATTGTTTTGATTATCTTATTCCTTGCTTTTAGATATAGATTGTAAAATCATCATTTCTATTTCTGAAACAAAAACGCCCTGCTTAAATTTTACTTGGTTTCCATTAAATGTATAGATCTGTTTGGGATTGCCTTTAATTAATAGATGACTTGTTCCAAGATGGACCCATACTAATAGAATATTTATGTCTTTAATTTATTCAGATTTCAAGACAAACATTATCTATCCAATAAGTTAATATCAGTTGCTATGGGACCCAGCCATCCAAGTATTTTTCAAATTTATTCTAAAAGTTTCTTCTATATATAAAGCCAAGTATTATTCCATAAATTACTATATGCCATTCCCAAGATGAGGCAAGACCATATAAAACTCAAAACTTGTGAGGTTTAACACTACCAGTATTCTGTATTCTAATGTTCAATCACATAGAATATTACAGTTTTTTGTCTACTGCCCAACTCTGTTAATAATTTTTCTCCATAAGTCTCTATTCTTGGTGAGATTCTCAATGAGCTTAAATTATCTCTTATAGCACTTTGAAGTGTAGCACTTTAAAATTGAAATATGAAGCACAGTAATTTTTATTAAACAATTAAAAATTGTATCATAAGTTTTTTTAAACAAGTCAATTTTATTGATACTTATTAATAAAGTATGCACTCCATCCCAAATGTATAATTATGGTAATTAGTATAATTCTATATTTGTGCATTCATCAATTCAATCATTATGAGAGCATTTTCATTATTCCAGTAATAATAATAACATATAAGGAACAAGTAAAAACTCATCACCTCATAGATTTTGAGTATTTATTCCATACATATTTTTCAAATTATTGAGGAATTAAAGAGATTATATTTCCAGTAAGAGAAAACTGGATTTCAGGGAATTTAAGTTATTAACCTAATGCTACATAACTAAAAGAGAGCAGACTTATGACTGTGTACTAGAATATAATTATTAGAATACTTTTCCAATCCTATACTATACGATTATTCCACTGAGGGATCATTTTTTAGTAAGAGCCAAAATGCCTACATATAATCATTTTTATCATGTAGTTTGTTGTTCCAGAAGCTTTCCCTTGAATATTAGAGGGGTGGGGATTTCATAGTGTTGCTTTTCTCTTGCAGAAGAGCGTTAATGTGTTTTCCCCTTGATAATTTTCCTGGACTTCAAGAATAAGCTTTTAAGCTGGCATAAGTATCCAAATATATAATTTTCACGGTGTATTGTAACTGAGTGACCAGTTCGGTTTCAGATGTAAGAGGAAAAGTTTTTCATCACTTAAACAATATTTTAGAAAACATTTAGGAAAACTTTTTCATCACTTAAACAATATTTTAGAAAACATAACCTTGAATCTCAAAGTACAGTATAAGAACTTTAATTTTTAAATTTAATTTTATAAGAACAATATTTTAGAAAACATAACCTTGAATCTCAAAGTACAGTATAAGAACTTTAATTTTTAAATTTTAATTTACTCAGAGTTCTATTCAAATTAAACCAAATGTCTTACTCTTACAGGGAAGTTATCTGAGAGAATAGGAAGTTCTTTCTACATACTTAGGTCAGTAGAGCTGCAAATCACAAATTTGCTTTAATTTTCTTGATGGGAGGTAAGAAAATAGGGGTAGGAGAAACAAGAAATTATTTAAATATGAGAAGAATTATTAAAGAAAGAACATTCATTTTCTACTATCCATTTGGGTATGCCACTTTTGTATCATAATTCTATATAATGAAAGGATAAATGAATTTTAAATGTGATTTGCTAATTAACTCATTGATATGGAAGTCATTTCATTTTATTATGTGTAAATTTTCATTTGCTTTTAAGTTTCATGACTTTATAGAAAGAATTCAAATAGGTGAGGTTATAATTTGCAATGTGTAGGTGATAATGATTGCAGAATTTTGCATGTCACAATGGGATTGTATATATTGTTCAGTGGCTTAGTCTGTGGAGTCAAAGAAATTTGGAGTTCAAATCCTGCCTCTGCTAAGGCTGTGACTTTGGTACATTATAAATCTAGTTTGGCATGTGTTTTCTCATGTATAAAAGGACAATAAGTTATTTGTTTTGCAGAGTTCTAAGTAGATTTTATAAAATAATTCCTAACCCTGGTACCACTTATTATTAGTTAACAGGAATACTTTTTTGCAGATTGGATGAAAAGTTAAACTTCATACATTCTGTACCATATTTCCAGTTCCTTAGAGTGATGTAGACAATTTCTGTAGTGGAATATGATTTACTAAAAATAGTACTTGGTTTGAAATAGGACTTGGTTGAATCACCGACATGTTCATTAGCACATTAGTAGAATGTGGTGACAAAGTTGAATCATTTTGGTCCCTTAAAGCATGGAATATTGATATTCACTGATTTATTCTTAAAAGAATGATATTTAATATATATGCTGTCATATAACAAATATATATATATATATATAACTTAAAGATGAAATATGGCACCTCTGTGTTAGGGTACATTCATTTCTCAATACTGTGATAAAAAAATAATTGATTTTATAGCCTCATATTTATTTTAGCTAAATTTACTTTTCTTAAAATGAAAGTCGCTTTTTCCCCAGCAGGGATGATTGTCCTGCGAACCCACCATAACAATCTCATGAAAACAAAGTAATCAAAGAGTTGTTTCTTAAGTCAGAATTTAAGATCCAATCCAATAATTTTCAGGACATCAGCTTCTAAGCAATTATGACTGTTTCTCTTGGAAGAAACACATTTTTGATAGCAGAGTGTGGTTTAAATCTATTCTCAAAAGTACTCTTGGAAAAAATAAAGAAATTTTCAGAGACAAAACACTGAGTATAATGTGGATACCTTGCTGTCCTACAGAGAATTCCAGTTTTTTGAAACCACAGCATCTTAAAATTAATTATCTGGATTATGATGTTTCAGTTAATTTTTCTGGAATAAATGTATAAACTACTTCTTAAGCATTTCTGAATATCCATCTCTTACAAAAATTAAAACTATTTGCAGTAGTCCAGGGTCATTCTATCTGTTATTCCATTCAAATCATGTTTTTGAATTGTAGCAGTTTGATATTATTGATGAACTCCAAAAAGAAATATTGGATTATGTTTGTAAACTTGTCTTTTCCTCTGGGCATATTAAAGTGTATTGGATTCAGAGGTTTTACTTTTACTTGTTTAAATAACGATTAAGGCTTTGATTGGGCCACATCAGGAGGATGTTGCATCCCTGCCTTCTTGGTGGATGGGGACTCACAAAGAAAATGTACCATAGAAAAGGGAGGTGGAGCTGGAGCCCTGGGAAGTAAGCACACAGAGGATCTTGGTTGTGAGAAAACAGAGAAGGCCCTGGGAAGAGAAACAAGCTGTTCACCTAATAGTCTACAGCCGGCCTTGTGGAGATAACACAGCCGCTGAGCCCAGAGATTGGCAAGCCCCCAGAAGAGAGGAACCCAGGAAGCCGAACCCTTACAGATGTCGGGATCCATGTTGCCCCAACACATGGAAATAAACTTTGGTGAGGAAGGTGACTTGTGCTTTATGGTCTGGTAACTGTAAGCTTCTGCTCCAGATAAATACCCTTTATAAAAACCAACCTATTTCTGGTAATATGTATCAGCTCCCCTTTGGCTGACTAATACATGAATTATGAAGGCATATTTTAGTTATGTTGTACCCCTGGTTTATACATTAAGTTGCTCTTTCAAATTAACAAAATTATTTTTATATGAGAAAAAATTAGATTAGCATTAGGATTAAGAATACATTGACTTTTTACCTATCAGTATCTGACCAAGAATCCAGTCCAGAAATTAGAAAAATTGATATCAAATTAATCTGCATGAAATTGAACTACCCATTTTTTCTCCTATTAAAATAGAAACAAAATAATGAAAATAAACAATGTCCACGATTTTCTATTCATCAGGTTAATATGGAAAATCATTATATTAACTCTCAATTTAAAAGAATTCATCCTTCATATTTCAGCTCAGTAATCTTTTCCTCAAGAAAGAATTCTTTGACTTTCTTTGCTAACTTTGGACCTTTCTTTTTTTCACTCACTGAATAGAATTATCAATTAATATTTGGTAATATAAGTGTTTAATTACTATCTAGATCTACCACTACACTGATACTCTAAATTGCTTTAAGGCAGTATCTTGTCTGTCCACACAATTGTATCCTCAAGGTATATCTTAGTTTCTGGGTAATATAGTTTACTCAGAAAATATATATAGTTTTAATGATTATTGAGTTAAGAAAAGAGTAAAGGCTAGTAGAAATAGTTAGCACTTCTATGCAGTTTATTAATTATTGTAAATACATAAATGTTTTTGCATAAATTAACTCATTATATCTTCATAACAACTGAAGATGACGGTCTATCCTTACCTATTATGACAGTTCACACATGAAATAATATATGCTTATAAATTTGTTATTACCACAAAAAGATATAGCCCATGAGAGATACCAATAATAAAAACTAATTTTCCTGACTAGATTCCCTGCTTTTATGCACATTAATACATAGAATGAAAGAACAAAATGATATTTTTACTTTGTCCTCTTATCATTTCTTCTGACCATACATTATGAAGTAATGAAGCTCTTCATTAATGAACATAGAAATAAGAGAGAAAGAAATGTTTTAAAGTAGGGAAGAATTGGTTTCACTAGATTTGACAAATCACTTTGTTACTTGATACCTCTAGAATTTAAAAGGGACTTTAGAGCTTTAATTTCTACTTTGGATGTAGAAATATACAAAAAAATTTCCTCTAACCCTAACAATTAAAAAAAAAAACACATATGAACTTTTAAAAAGGCATAGAATTTCATGAGCCCAGCAGAAATTTGAAGTTGGAAACATCCAGGTAGGTTAAATTCCAAGGAAAGACAAGCTCTTCAAAGAAAAGTAACAAATGAACCATTTCAAATTTGTCAGATGGTGTAAGAAAGATTTGGCAATAGTACAATCAGATACAAAGAAATGAGCTAAATTATAAAGAGTTATTGAACAAAATGAGGGCTAGAATGTCAGTTGGAAAAAGAAAAGAAATCTACTTTCAAGGGGTTGCATTTCTTCTCAATATTTTCACTGCAGTTTTCTACCAATTTTCCTGAAAAAGACTGGAGGCTGACTGGGAGATCCTCAGTCAAGATCCAAATGCAAGACACAAAATACCAAATGTCTTACTTTCTTACTAAATGGGGAATTGCTATTATTTTTCCAACTGCAAATTTATTCTTACTTTAGTTTCCCCTAAAAATAGAAAAGGTTTATTGAGAAAACTATTCATAGAATTGTTCTTGCTTCCTGAGAGCATTCAATCTATAATACACATTTGTGTCCTTATACCCTGCCCTTAATTATCTGAACAAATCCTAAATACTATCATAGTTTCTTTCTAACATCCTTTTACTTAGAAACAACACACTTCCCCATTGCCTGTGTTCTTCCTCCCTACATTGAATAATAAAGCCCACTTGTTGAAATACACATGTTCCTGGCATTGGCTATAGATTATTGATAATTACTAACTAAAAGCTCTAGTGGAGAGTATCAATAACATTCACAGATACATGAGAAACTTCTACAGAGAGAGGCCATTATAAGGTAATGTTCAATAAAATACTAGAAATAAAGTTTTAAAAAGCACACAAACACAATATTAGAAACCAAATATTCTGTAAACTGGTTCAGCAGTAGAGTCAGTAGAGCTGAGAAGAGGATGAGTGAACATGAAGATAAGCCAATAAGAACTAATCAAACTGAAAGAAAGTTTAGAAAAAGAACTAGTAGGGAAAAATTATTCAAGGCATTTGGGACAATACTAAACCGTTTAATACGCATTTAGTTAGGTTCAAGAAAAAGATTAGCTAGGGGATATTTAGAAGAAATATTAAAGGAGATAATGGCCAAGACTTTTGCAAAAATAAGGAAAAACATCAAAACATTAGGCCATGAATGCCAGCAAACTCCCAAGAAGGATAAATACAAAAAGGAAAACAATCATGTAACTAATCTAGATTCATTAATCTCATTGATGAAAAACAAAGATAAATATACATTTATGAAGGCAATCAGAGGAAAATAAATGTCACATACTCTAGAAAAAATATAATTATTTTAAGAGACTTGAAATCAATAATGCTACATGTCAGAAGGCAATGGAAAAATATATTTAAATTACTGAAAGTTATCTCATTCAATACCCATTGAAACAAATTTCCAACATAAGAACAAACTAAAGAAATTTTCATACAATTAACACATACACACATAAAGAAATAATTTTTTTGCCAGCAGATTTATGTTTTAAAAAGTATCCAAGCAGGAACATATAAAAGAAACTTGAGTCTAAACATAGACATATCTGACACTGAAAATGTAAAAATGAAGGCAGATATATCAAATATTTGGTTTTAAAGATTTTAATTCCTCTAAAAATAATTGCCTAAAACAAAACTAGTGTGTTTAAATGTTGGGTTTAAAACATATAGAAAAATACAATTTATGGCAAAAATACTAAAATGGGAAAGAAAATTTGAATCTCTGCTACTTTATAATTGTAATGTTAAAAGTTATATATACATTATTTTAGGGAAACTAAGATAAATTAAACAAGCACTTAATAATCCCTAAAAATAACTGCTAAACCACTAAAAATAGAGTAAACAAAAATTACTAACATAAGGGTTTAAGGCAAGGATATCACTCTAGTCACCTACAAATATGAGTATAGTAAGAAAATGTTATAAACAACTTTTTGTTGTTATATTTGATAATTTAGAGGAAATGTACAATTCCTTTAAATGTTAGCATCAGAAGAAATGTGTAATCTCTTTATTCTTATGTTTCTTAAATAATTGAATTTTTAATTAAAAACTATCTAAATAACAAAAAGTCTGAAACTGTTTTCCAAATATGAAAATATCACCTTGAACCATGTAAAAGAGAACAACATCTTGGGAGATACACAAAGCAACCTGGATCCCAGGATTACCTCAAGGAAAAGAGACACCCAAAAAGCCTAGTTAGCTAAAGCCTGCATTGCTACACCCAAGGATGATATTTTCCCCTTGGTTGAGCCACTGGGTTTCCGAAACCATTTATTACAACAACCAGCCTATATCTGGCTAATACAGGCTCTTTCCCCCGTCCAATCGCATCACCTGATAAATCGCTCTTTCCTTTACAGAATTCTTTCTTTCTGAAAATAGTTCTGTACAATGTATGTTTGAGAACGTTTAGCAGCTGTCTCAAAAGTTACACTATCTTTATAGCAGCTCTAGTGAAGTCTGTCAGCAACATACCCCTTTCAAAAGTCCCTGTGTGTGCTCATACTTTTTAACATAATAATCTATTATATGTTTTCAACTCTGTTAAGAGTAGTATAGTTTTGTAGAAAAAAGTTTATATGACAAAGTAATGATTAAGATGGTGACCTGTAATGTCAGACTGTGTGAATTCAAATTTGAGCTTATCCTATACCTGTTATCTGACCAGAAACAAGCACTGACTCCACACTGCATCACCATTCTAGAACACTTATTGAGGCACTTTTCTAGGTGCTGGGAATACAAAATTGACATTATTGGCAAACATCTTGTACTCATTGGGTTTCAATGAGGGGAAAACCGAGAGTAAAAAAACAATAAATCAAAATAAATACATTGTTAAATAGGGATAACTGCTATAGAAACCAAAAACAGCACTGATGAGCAATGGGGCAGGTGTGATTTTAAATAGGGTGGTAACAGATGGTCTTATTAGGAAGAGAATGAGAAAAGTCCAATCAATTATTGTCCTGAAAGGGAATTTCAGGACAAAGAAATATTGGAATTATTCCAGGCAGCTTCAAAAGTAATGATGGGGAGGTCAGTGTGGCTGCTCCAAAATTAGTGTGATAGATGCAATGATAAAGAATGATTTCATAGACATAATGAGTAGGGGCAAGATCATGTTGGAAATGTAGGTTCTTGGAAATTTTTTATTTTGGCTCTTAATTTTATGGCAAGTTTAGTATGTTTTGTGATGAGAAGTGATATGATACAATCTACCTTGTTATGGTATAACTGGCCCCTATATTGAATTTAGACTTAAGGAGGATAAGACAGAAAAGAGGAGGACAATCCAAAAGGCTGTGGCAATAATGTAGATTGACTTGATGATTGTTTGGGCCAAGGTGGTAGCAGAGAAGATATTAATAAATAGTCACACACCAAACATATTGTGCACAGAGAATCAATGTAATATGCTGATGGACTTCATGTCAGGTGTGCTACATAGAGAAAATTCCAGGATGACTCTTAAGATTGCCTGAACAAGCATGAGGATAGTTTTTAATTCCTTGCAATTAAATTTAGGTATTGCATATATCTACCTGAGAATAATCTCATGAAAATAATCTATGTCAATTAAATACCTTTAGTCCTTTGAATATTTTCTGGCACTCAGTAGGTGTTCAGTAAATAAAATCCATTATTCTCTATTATTTTATAGCATCAGTCATTTCCATACAAATCTATTGCTCATATTTTGTCATGCTCAGTCCAGTCTTATTTTTTTAATCATTTTTAATAGTTTTAATTTATATTACATATAATTTTGATATACTGACATAAACAAAAATATTTTGTTTGAAAAATACTTCTGGCCACATCCTATGTGAAATGTAATATGGAGTGATATAAATAAGGAATAGAGGGACAATGTACATAATCCAGTGTTTGCATATTTGTTCATTGATTGTAACAAATGTACCACAAGATTGTAAGATGTTTTGAACAGGGGAAAATGTGAGTGGGACAGGTTGAGGTATATGGGAATTCCCAATACTTTCAATGCAACATTTCTATAAACTAAAATGGCTTTAAAATAAAGTTTGTTATATGAAAAAAAATTTAACAAAGACAACTATTTGTAAACAAAATATAGGGGAATTGTAATGAATGTAGATTTTAGACAACATAGAGATCAGAGCAAAAATAAACCTGAATATAGTAATTTAAATGGATCTCATATGTAAGTTAAAAATTTTAAATGAATTCAGAATGTAGAGGAAAATAATGTACATTTTACTTATTTGAATACATTAATAAACAGTGAAGAACTTGTGAGATTTCACTAAAATTTACTCATAAAACAGAGGTTGCCATTTTTAAGAAAATGGCAAATACAGTCCTACAATGAAACATAAATATAAATTAAAAGAATACAAATCACTTAAAGGCAAAAAATATGTCTAATAACCACAGCTTAAGTCTAAATAAAAATAATAAATATAGGAAAATGAAAACATGCTTTCTCAAATTTACACTGTATAGCAGAGGAAATTAACACTGGAATTCCATATTATATAAAGGCATTTTAAAAGGAAATATTAGTTAATGCTTAAAATGTACAGGGTTCCTATTAAGAATAAAGAAAATGTTTTTATATATTTTATATATAAGATTTATTAAGAAGACCATGAATAAAACTCTTAGAAATGATTATGATATTCTTTCTTTAATAATTTAAAATATTCCAAATTTTCATTAATGTTCACATAAACTTTTTCTTTATCTTAATTATTTTACAGGATTTTACTTTGCTTTAAGACCAAATATTGAAGTGCTCTTTTTCCTTTTTAGCTGGTTGTTTGCTTATGAGTAAGATTAGCCAAAAACACCAGTCAGCATTCTCATAACAAAAGATATTATGTATTCAAAATTTTGCAAGAATGTAAGCATTCTGATGATCATGGTCAAAATTTATTAGTAGTGCATTTAATTCTTTCCATTCAGCATATGATTCCATATTTAAAATAACTCTATTGATCTAGAATTATTTGTCTTGTACAGTTGAGAAAACTAGATTTAAACTTTCAGTGACTTACCAAAGGAATATAGAGTTAAAAATTTGGCAGCTCTAAATTCTAAACTCTGGATTTTTCAGTCTAAAGCAGCACTTTTCAAGTGTATGCTATATTTCTTCTCTACAGAATAAATGCAATAATTTCTGAAAGACCCCTCCATAATAAAATTCTCTGAAATTGTAATATGCATGGGGATTTTTTGGACACAATTTAACAATAACACCACTTTTTTTTGTTGTTGTTAATGCATTAGTTCCCCTTAAAATCACATATACTTAAACCACAGAATAACATTTTTTATGGCTTCCAATTACTACATAGATTTCTGAAAACATATTTTTGGAAATGTTCTGAT
>JAQZBX010003434.1:37752-65325 GCA_029593785.1 Cabassous unicinctus
AAAAAAAAAGACATCTGGGTGAAGCAGCCTATGAATGAAATATAATTGTTGGAAGTGAGTAAATTCTCTAAGATTTTAGGTATGATGACCGTTGAATAACTGAGGTCAAGGAATGACAGGTGACTCAGGAAAAAATACATGGGGGTGTGAAGCTGGAGATCCAGACGAATTATCAGTATCATCCCAGTATTGCCCAGCAGAGTATTCAGCTATATCAGGAGAAATAATATAAAGAGAACCTGACGGATCTCTTCAGAGTCTGTCAATCCCATAAGGATGAAGTCAGGTGCATTTGTGTCATTCCTACTTCCCATAGTGTTCAGCTGTCGATTAATTAAAGGTAACACCTAGCAGGAATGACTTCCAAAACGTTTTTGTATACAGGAATGATCTGCCCTTCTTTAAAGTATCAGTATAGTGATTCTAGAAATTCATAATAGAAAGTAGATTGCAAAATATATAAGAAAATACCTTAATTTTACGTCTATAAATTGGGTAAAAATCAATATTTGGATATTATATAATAAAAGCTCATATAGATAGCATAATTGGAATTAAAATACCACTGTTATTAATACTTCCCACAGCGTTCAACTAATGAAAACTGTTGAGAAATCAAAGATGATGTTATATTTAGCATAAATGACTTCCAAACTGTTTTTGTTTATAGGAATAATAACTTGACACCCTTATAAATACTTCTCTTCATTTCCACAGTCATCCAGATATTATATCATAGCTATGAGTACTGTACATATTTTCAGAGGAGTAAAAAGGCATGGTAAGTTAAGTAACTTACCCAGAGTCCCAACCATTAAGTACTGTTGGCTCTGTAATTCTACCAAGATTGAGTACACAGATCATGTACATAACACTCTGGTCTTCCTTATATTTAATTTCAGCAGATAAAAAAAGGTTATTTATAGAATAAACAATTATAGAGAGTTTTAATATATCATTTACTGTTCTTTTCTATCCAATATAATGAAATATTAGAATTTAAAACTGTATATGTATTATTATTATAAAGCACACATTACAATTAATTCTCATATGCTATTTAACAGATTATTTAATCAAATTTTCTCCAAGAATTATATTTTCAGTATATACACAATGTTAGATGACTATGATTCCATAAGTTCTATACTTCCATTTCTACAAATCCCAGCATTACTTAAGTAAGGCTACATAAAATGTGTATGCATATGCATATCTTTCTAATAATATTCCAATTTTTTGAGCTAAACTAAAAATCTCTAACTCTGAGATAGGTACTTACCTTAAGAAGTTTGTTGCAAAACTTGTTCTAATATTGTTTGTCTAAAAATATTGTTTTTCTCCAAATAAAAGATGCAAACTAAGGAATCTGAAATTTCTGTGATATAATATTTGTTTCCTTTGAGATAAGTTGTTTAAATTTTTGTGGATGAATTTTTTTAAGGTAAAATAAATCAACCTAAAATTTTTCTTCAGGTTCTGTTTAAATAGAAAGTTCAACTGGAAATTATGTCTGAAATGTATACCAGGGAGCTACTGTGAACTTAAGCAGTATCTGTTGACTTTCACCCTGATAATGCAAGGGCACATCTTATATTGAGGATTGATGATAATCAAACATTTGGTCATCGCTGGGACCAATTTCCAAGGAAGATTGTTTGACATGATGCCAAGGATAAAAGTTCCAAGGACTAATTCATCTTTGTCTGTTTTGTAACATAAACAGAAAAATTGCTTTCCCCTTAGAAGTCACATAATTTGAGCAGCATTTTTTGTATTCCTCTGTCATGTTCTTTTATGACTGGACAAAAGAGTATGTATTTCTAGAGAAATGCTAAATTAATCTGTATCTGAAAAGCCAGATCACTAATCACCAGGCATGTAAGAGCACATTTTTACAATGAAATAGTTTTATATTTAAAAGTGAACACTGTCATAGGATTAAACATTGTTTATTACCCAAAAATTATTATACAATAAAATTCAAAGGCAAAAATGAAAGTCATTCATAAATATTGCTATTCTTTAGAGATACCTTCTTCCATGTATTTTCCTTTGTGCATATAAATTTATTTATACTTATGCTTAAGTGTTTACATACTTTTATCATACAGAATTTTTAATACTATCCTTCTTTTATTATTAAATATTTATAATATACATTGACCAATGTTAAAATACCTTTTTTTAAAATCCACAACTTCATGCAATTTGCATTGGTGCAGCATAATAAACTTCTTTCTAGGAATGTGTACCAACTTGTAATGAATATTTTTGGAGCATAACAAGGAAAACATGGTAAAGTTCTCCAGTCAGGTTGGGGAGTGTCTACTAATTCATCAACACAGCATATGTATTGTTGTAATCATCCACAACAATGTTTGTGAAACTTGTTTTATTATTTAATGTTTTGGCTTTTATTATATTAAAAAAATATGAGAAAATAAAGTAAAAATCTTTGCCAAGATGAATAAAGCTTTTAAATGGTTGGGCGTCCGTCTGCCATATGGAGGGACCTGGGTTCGATCCCCGGGACCTCCCGGCAAAATAAAAAATATATATAGAAGGTGCATGGGCTGCCAGGCTCTGTGTGCCGGTGAACCGCCAGGCTCTGTGTGCCGGTGAGCCGCGGAGCCGCCATGCAGCAAGATGATGACGTAAAAGGAGAGAGACAAGACGAGATGCTCCGAAAGCTCTGAAAACCAGGAGCCGAGGTGGCGCAGATGGCAGAACATCGGAGGTCTCCAGGATCGAATCCTGGTGAAGACTGGAGGAGGAATGAGAAGAGAGGAAACAGGCACAGAGAATTGCCCAGCGAATGGACACAAAACAGCAAATGGGGAAGGGGTGGTTTAAAATGGATCAAGTAAATAAATAAATCTTAAAAAATATATATATATATACTAATGAACAAATCTCACTTCCTCTACATAGAACTAGATGAAATACATTCTTGTGAATCTTTCATTAATTAATGATAGTGAAATCAATTTTCATTTATATGTGGAAGAAGATGATACAAGAGATACTGTTCACACTGCAGAATCACTCAACAGAGTGTGTTCATGCCTTGAAAATCACCATGAGGGAGTTTTTCTTCCCAGCATTGAAGTCAGTTTTTATGTCAGTAAGTGTGCTTTAAATAATATAAGAATTAGTCAAAGAAAGAATAATTCATGAAACTTTTTATGATTAGTCTTTTTTGTTGAATCTTTATTGGTAGGAATCCAATATATAACATCTAATACTAAATTCATTTTTGTAGAAGATCAGAAGAAACAGAAAGGAAACATGGCTTCATTTTCCTGAATTTCAACAAAATTTTGACTTTATCCCTAATAATTATTTAATGTCATTATTTTTTAAACCCTTTCCTGCTTTTAATTCTCTCAATTTTTGATGTGATTTGAAGATCTGTTAAGGAATTTTATAATTTTCTGGTAAACTGGCTCTACTGATATTTTATATTCTCATTCCCATCTCTGACAAAGATCTACTCTTTCTAATATTATTTTAGACATTTGTATTGTGATGCTTATATTTATAGATATAAATTTTTGCATCATTTTACTATTCAACTAATATTTAGAAATATTTATAGTTGACCCTTACATTTTAATTGAATTAATTCCAGTGCCTCTAATAGGAATGTTTAGTCCACTTACATTTAAAATTATTTATTTGCAATTTTCATATCATATTTTTGTAATTCTGATTCTTCTTTCTCAGTTTATTTTGGTTAATATAATATTTAATACTAAAATATATTTCTCTGTTTAACTTTTTAACCATATTTCATTTCATTTTATTGCTGATATTTCTCTAGGGGTAAAATTTGGACTCTTTAATTATTTTATTGCTCTTCAGATTATTATGAGTTTCTAGAAATCCAGATGGCAGCATAAGACACTCCAGGTTCTCTTCACCAACAGAATCTTTGAAGAATTACAATCAAGGGCTAAACTATCTTCCCCAAAACTCCAGAAAATAGTTAAATTCTACAGTATCAGGGTGAGTCCTGAATCAAGAAATGCAACGTAAACCTTGTAACAAGCTCACCTGTAGCTTAACTCTTCAGTGACATATTGTGGAGTGGACCTGAGTTCTTATTGCGGATCCCTGACTGTTTGGGAGGGAGCATATTAACCCCTACGGGCTTACTGGAGTGCATGTCTGTGGCTTCCAGTCTATCCAGTGGCAGTCTGAAAGCCTGACCCAGGAGTCTCATCTCCCTCTTGGTCTTCCCAGAACTTTCCCTGCTGGCAGAATCAGAATGCAATCAGTTAAAGCAGTGTAAGAAACAATCCATTCAAATCTTCCTGGGGCATAGGAATCTTACAATATAGCATCTAGAAAAGGGAAAAATTCTATTTCATAGGGATAGGGGAGGAATTCCAATTCCAGTAAATGGGGATATGTAAGGCCCAAAAAGAAGCCCAGGAGAAGACAAAGGCTCAAAAACAAAACAAAACAAAAATGATCCCACATGATTCCTTCTGGTCTTGATTGGTGAGCTAAATTCCTATGGAGAGAACAAGGCATAAGAGAGCAACTTTTCAAGTCAGGGGAAGTTTTTTGTCGTTGTTGTTTTTTGTTTGTTTGTTTGTTTGTTTTGCATTTTTTGCAAAACTTCCTGACACTCAATGATATATTTGGCTAATAACAAAGTAGACATGAACTTAAAATAGGACAACTCATGGCCTCATTCCCAAAGTTAAAACATTAAAATATTAAAATGTACAATTTTCCAGGCAAACTAAGACACAGGAAATCATGGCCCATTGAAAAGAACAAAATAAAACATCAGAAGTCATCAAAGAAGACCAGATTTTGGATAAAGAGAAAAAAGAATCAGTAAAATTGAACAGTGTCATTAAAATATGGGTAATTATTCAATGCCACGGAAATAAAATGGAGTATAAGAGGACACTAGGATCAATTGTGCCCCAACAAATAAATGAACTAGAAAAAATGGTAAATTTATAGAAATATATAAAATACCTACACTGACTCAAGAAGGAATAGAGGATCTCAACAGACCAAAACAACTAAAGAGATCTAATTAGTAATCAAAATGAAACAGCAAAGAAAATCACAGGACCAGAGTGGTTCACTGGTAAATTTCACCAATATTCCTAAAACACCAATCTTCCACAAAATTGAATCAGAGGGAACACTTCTAAATCATTCTAAGTGGTTAATTCATGATTTAATCCAAGCCATTTTATGGTATTTGTTTTAGCAACTAGGAAACTAAGAAAAACTTCTAGAGGGACACATAAAGAAACCTCTAAAGGACATTGTTCTAGGCAATATTTTTTTGGCATTTACACCAAAAATCAGGAGCAAAATTTAAAAATAGACAATTGTGACTTCAAAAATATTTTTAAAAATTATGCACCAGTGTTCTTTATCAACAACATAAAAACAAAGACTATTGAATGTTAAAAAAATATATGTGGAAATTGTATATCTGATAAACATTGATTATTCAAAATATATTAAGAAATTATTGCAGATTTACAACAGAATGGTATAAAATCTGTGGCAGTTTAATATTATTTATCAATCCCTAAAAGGAGAAAAATTGTGTTTGTAAATGGGCCTGTTCCTCTGGGTATGATAACCTTTGATTGTATTAGATTCAGGTGAGATATTTTTTATTAAATTACGTTACTTTTAGGGCTTTGATTCAACCACCTCAGTAGGGCATGACTCAGAGTTGAGTTCTTGCCACCTGGGCTGATATGCAAGGACACTCACTCAAGAAGACATACAGGAAGAGAGAGAGCTCCATAGACATGGCAGAGGAGGGAACTTTGTCCATTGGCACAGGGAAGAGAGATGACCCATTTGCTTGACAGTTAGCAGCTGAGGAGCTGATAAGGCCTAGAAAGAAATGAGCTCTATGCCAGACTGACATAGCAAGCCTTAAGAGCCCTATTCCAGTCTACAGCTGAGATCAGAAGAAGCTGGACCCATGGAGCCTTAAGAGGAATAAAGGCCGAGAGACCAGGCAGAGATTACCCACCATCTTGCTTAAACACATGGTGCGAAAACAGCCTTGAGCTATACTCTTTTGGGTCTTGTAACTGTAAGCTTCTACCCAAATAAATACCTTTTATAAAAGCTGTAGAAGTTTGGCATTATTTATGAATTCCAAAAATAGATATTGGATTATGCTTGTAAACTGTTCTCTTCCTCTAGGCGTGATTAAATTATGATTAGGGCTTTGATTGGGCCATGTCAGTAGGGCATTGAGTCCCTGCTCCTTGGTGGGTGGGGACTCCTAGATAAAAGACATGGCAAAGGACAGAGTTGGAGCTGATGTGGAGTTTTAATGCTGGAGCCCAGGGAAGTAAGCACACAGAGCAGCTTTGTCGTGAAGAAGGAGAGAAGGCCTCAGGAAAAGGGACAAGCCATTTGCTTGATCGTCTACAGCTGTCCTTGTGGAGAGAAGCAAGCCTGACCCCAGAGAGAGAGGCAAGCCCCGGGAAGAGAGGAACCCAGGAAGCCTGAACCGTGGGAGACGTCAGCAGCCATCTTTTCCCAACACATGGCCATAGACTTTGGTGAGGGAAGTAACTTAAGCTTTATGGCCTGGTAACGGTAAGCTTCTACCACAAATAAATACCCTTTATAAAAACCAATCCATTTCTGGTATTTTGCATGAGCACCCCTTTGGCTGACAAATACAAAAGCCAACACTTTTCAGGTACTTTGCACCAGCACCCCCTTGACTGACTTATACACAATCCAATTTTTAAAAAGGCCAAAATTAGAATAGATTTCTCCCCCAAAGTAGATAAATCATGAATAAGCACATGAAAAGATGCACAACATTAATACCATTACGTAAATGGAAATCAAAAGAATGATGAGATGCCATTGCACACCCACTAGAATGCCTACAATAAAAAGAATAAACAGAAAAATAACAAGTGTTGGAGATTATGTGAGAAATCAGAACACTTGATCATTGTTGCTGGGAATGTAAAATGATGATGATGCAGCTGCTGCCAAAAAGAGTTTGGAGGTTCCTCAGAAAGTTAAGTATATGACCAGACAATCCCACTTCCAGGGCCTTACAGAATTGAAATCAAGGACTTGAACAGATATTTTCTTAGGCGGACCAATCACAATTGGCATGAGATAGAAACAGCCCAATTGTCTATCATCACTTGAATGGATAAGCAAAAGGTGGTATCTACATAAAAAATAATAGAGAATATTATTCCACCGTTAAAAGGAATTGATTTCTCATATGTGCAACAACATACAGGCAATTGAAGACACCATATTGGTTGAAATAAGCAAGACTCAAAATGGAAAAACACTGTATGATCTCAGTGATAATAAATAAATAGAATATGCAAATCTATAGTTTCAGAAACTAGAATACAGGTTACCAGGGCCTGTGGGGAAGGAATGGGAAGTTAGTGCTTGATTTCTACAGAGTTTCTGTTTGGAGTGTTTGAAAAATTTTGCTAATGGATGGTGGTGATGGTAGCACAAGGTCAATAGTAACACCAGTGAATTCTATATTTGCAAATGGCTATAATGCAAAATATAACTTAATGTAAAATATTAAGTTATATATGTATGGTTGTTTGAGACTGTATGTACCCCAGAAAATCACATTCCTTTGAGTGTGAACCTATTTTGTCAGACCATTTGATTATGTTACTTCAGTTAAGGCCTGTCCAAGGGTATGTCTTAACCATCTTACTGATGTTCCTTATAAGAGAATGAAATTCAAAGACAGAGAAAGCCACAGAAGCAAGAAGCTGAAAGCAAGGAAACCTGAAAGAGAAGGGAGAGACTAGCAGATGCTGTCTTGTAACTTGCCATGTGACAGAGAAATCCAGCATTACCAACAGCCAGTCTTTAGGAAGAAGGTATCATTTTGATGATGATGCGATTTGCATATTTTCATGGCCTTAGACTGTAAACTCATCAACTAATATATTCCCATTGTTAACAGCCAAACCATTTCTGGTATATCTGCATTTCTGCAGCCTAGCAGACTAAATCAATATGTTACAGAATAAAAAATTAAAAAAAAATACAGCAAAAACTATAGAACTGTAAAGCACCACAGTGTACCATAATGTAATCTTTGGCAGAAAGTTAAAGTTTTATTGATAATAATATTTTTTCAATAACTAACAAAAACATCACACTGATGCAGTTTTAACAAAAAAGAAAACTGTAATTGTGAGGTGTTATATGTGATCTCTGTACTTTATGATTTTTAAGTAAAAATACAACTTTTTAATAAAAAAGAATAAAATATTACACTTCTTCATATAAAATGTAAGAACCCTATACATTTCTAATTTAATTTGCAACTTGTCATTTCATTGACTGTTTCCATATATTTTACTTCCATATGTATTAAAATCCTGAAAATACAATTCTATTATTTTTGTTGTACACAGATATCTTTTATAAAAATTTCTCAGGCCTTGCACTCTTCATTTATTTTTGTAGAGTCTGAGTTTCCTCTGATACCATATTTTTTAGGATAGAGAACTTTGTTAGATTTCCTTGTATCACAGGACTTTTGGCAACAAATGTTCTGAGTTTTTCTTTATCTAAAATGTCTCTATATCATACTTGAGATTCAGAAGTATTTTTATTAGATATAGAATTATTTTTTTTCTTTTTGCCATACCACTCTTGGTAGAATTTTTCTTCTAGTGTTGTTGTTTCTTCTGGGAAGTCAGCTCTAATTGATATGTTCCCCTCTTCCTTCAGCCCAAACATGCTGCTGTTACCATAAATAAGGCTATTTGCAATAGAAGTGCCTGCCTGAACTGGTGACACAAAGGAGAATCTCTTCTCTTAGTGAGAATGTGATTTATTGCAAGCGCACAGGCAAGGAACTGGAGGAATCTTCCCCAAACCAGTTCAAAGTGATACTGGGAGACAAGTTTTTTTTTTTTTAAGCAAAGAAGAGAGGGGTGTCAGAGAGAGTAAGTACAATTTCTCAGTCCTCTCTAGTCTCAACCTTGTCAAACTTTCTTTGCTTTTCCCTATTTTAGAGGGTAATTAACCACAGTTTAGATATTGTTGTGCAAGTGCCTACATGCAAGGTCTTCATGACTCCTTTGTCAGCTGAAAGTTCAATAATGTCAAATAAAGCTTTTTTTTTTGTCTCTGAGGAAAGTAACAGATTTACTGGGTCACAAGGTGCTTCTGACACCATTCTGTTTGGTTTTACCTTGAGATGTTACCTTATGCCTGTAGTAGAACTGAGAAGATCGGGTTAATATTTTGGGGGTTAACAAAGTACAAAGAGTAAACCTCTAAGATTAGATTAATAGAAAACCAGCTCTGCTGGGTCTAAGGGTAGGTATTAGAATTTTTATAGCTGCTTAAGTGAAAAAAAAATTTTAGTAAGCGTAATTTTCAGCTATCACTGCTTATCAGGATTTATTCCTCTTACATTTCTAAAATTATTTCCTGAGTTTGTTTTTCAGGCAGTCAAACTTAGCCACAGTCAAATTCAGCTGCAAGTGGGAAACCAAAGCATGTTTAGACACAGACACACTGTGCGTTTTTCTTGAATGACTCCTGAGACACTTGGAACAAAAATTACCGTCGTTAACCAAGAGTCAGTGAGGAAGAAGCATCAGAAGCAAAAGACATGCAACGGGTCCCTCAAGATGGAAGATAAGATATAGCCCACTGGAATATTTCAACCATATATAGAGAATCCTTTAAACTACCAATCAGAATATGGCAACATTAATCCTCATTGTTGTCCCCACTTCCTTTGGTTTCCATCCTATAAATCTTCCTGAAGTTCTTGGATTGGGGAGACAGATTTGAGCTTGCCTCCTCTCTCCTTGCTAGTCAACCTTGCAAAAAAATCACTCTCTTTCTTTTCTCAAATTCCTGGTGACACAGTATTGGGTTCTATGTGCATCAAGTAGCAAGCCCATTGCTGGGTAAAAATTTGTAGATGCAGATGTGACTGTTAGGCTCATGATTGACAGTCCAAGGCTCTGTAAGGGAGCACGGACTCTGCTAGCTGACTGTAAGTGCCACCACATTAACCAGTTGGTCTGTTGAGTTACTGATAGGGGTCTTCACTACTCTAGCATGGTACTACAAGCCCCTCTGCCTTACATTTTAGTTTCAAAGAAAGAAATGGCTCTGCCATCAGAAGTCTCCTGTTTGAGTAAGTTCACACGGGCACCTATTCTCTTTTGTATGTATGCCATAGAATTGTGGGTGTGATTCCTGCCCTTTAGGGTAAGGTCTGCCTTGGCAGTATCAAGAGCAAAAGACAATATAGCAGAATTAAGTCACAGAATATACTTATAAGGATTTGGATTACTGGATTTAAAAAAAAGTTCTCTCAATTGGAAATTCCCATGGTATTTAGTGTAGTTTAAAAAGAGATTATATTCTGGCTTTGAGCATCGGAGGCTTTCTGTCAGTTGGCATGAATTTGGCAGTTAAATGCTACTCGAGTGACTTATCTTTTAGTGAGAAGCCTCTGCTTCTGAAGGAAAAGTCTCCTATGCTAGCAAAAGGTGATCATGGACAGGCAAGATTGATGATATGTTGATTGTCACCATCAAAACCATTTCTGTGCAACTAAAGAGAGTTTGTTACAGGTTAACAACTAAAGTACAGACTGCCCATCAGGTTAAAGAAGTATCCTGTGCAAGGCACACAATAAAATAAAACATTATCCCAAACACTTGCAACATCTTCTTATGGTGTGAGGATTTTTGGTTCTCAGAAAGGATCACTGCCATGGGTAATTCTAATACAATACTAGATAGCCATCCATTGGGATGCATTTTTCACAATTGGTCTATGTTCCACTGTGAGCCTATGAGAAGAAAAACAATGGTCTTCTTTTTTAATATAACCTGGCCCCAATATAAATTGGAGTCAGTGGAACACTGGCCCAAGAGTGAATCTTTAAATTATAATACTATCCTGCAATTAAATATGATGTGAAAAAGGGAAGAAAAATAGGATGAGATTCTGCATGTTCAGTCCTTTATGTATTTATATCAAAATAAGAACTTAAAGAAAATACATAATATTATGGTTAAGAGGGAAGGGACTTAGGCAAAACCGGCTAACCCTGAGTCACCAGACTCTAGTAAATTCTCAATTAAACCTCAATTACCTGATTCAAAACCAGATGATGATCTACTTCTGTCTCAACTAATGCCTCCTTCAACTCACCCTCCATATGCAAGAGAAGCTTAAAGAAGACACATGGAGGAACCCACCAGTCCTCCAGTGATCATTAATTCAGGTTATACCCTTCATTGCCTACTTGTAGATAAGGAATGATCTCCCCATCCCACACCTGGAAAGGACTCAATTTGACCTGGGGAATGCTAATGCCAGGCAAGGCAAGTCCCACTCAGACAAGTCCCTATAGGCTACTTGAGAAAAGCAATATCAGAGGGACTGCATATGTATATTTTCCCTTCCCCAGTTTGAATCTGTATAATTGGAAAAATAATATGCCTCCTTATTGAGATGACCCTAAAAAGATGGGAATCTCTTTACTTCTATTTTTGGTACTAATAACTCTACCTGGGGAGGCATCCGGGTCCTCCCGTGCACCCCTCATACCCTAGGAATAAAGGATGATTTTTGAAAAACGTGAGAGGACCAATAGAAACAATGCTAGCTGCAGCCATAAACCACAACCTGACAGGTACAAGAAAACCCTTGATGTATGAAGATAAATGATCATGTTTGAGACTCTTTGGCTCTCCTGCCACTAATCAAAAGATACACTCCCATTAGGACAACAACAGTGAGCCTATTGTAAATATGAGGGGCACTGGAAACGGGAGTGTCTATACTGCCCAAAAGAGGGAGAACCAAGAATTGCTCACAAGTCAGCCCATCAAATGCCCCAGCTTGCTAGAAGTGGGAGGGACAGGACCAACTGAGCCCAGAGGCAAATTTCAACCCCACTGCTCACAGCAGCATTTCTCACAAGGAGCCACAGGTAATCTGTGATGGTGGGAAAGAAACATTGATTTTCTGGTAGATACCAGAGCTACTTACTCTGTTTTAAATGAAAAACAATGCTCCCTCTGAAAGACTGTGACTATTACTGGGGTTTCTGTGGCCCATGTACCTTTCCTAGAACCCTTCAAATGTCAACTAGGGGACACTGATTTAAACCACAGCTTCCTTTATATTCTTGAATATCCTATGCTGCTGGTAGGATGGAATCTTTTAAGCAAACTAAATGCTCAGGTAACTTTTTCTTAAAAAAGAATATTCATTAAGTTTCTTATTGAACAAACATATACTCATCAAGCTGCCTTACTACACTTAGATCGAAAGACCCTACTTGAGGTCTCAAAGATATCCTACTGAAAGTAAACCCAGAAATATGGGCTGATGGGATGCCAGGCAGAGTCGGAGCTGCTGAACCAATAATGGTAAAAAATTCTCCCACATGAAAAAAGCCCTCATTTATAGCAGTATCCCTTGAAAAGAGAGGTCAGAGAAGGTATGGAGCCATTAAGAAAAGTTTTTTCTCTCTCTCTTTCTTTCTCTGATATTCATTTATTTAACCATGCTAATCTCCACACAATAATCTTATTTTGCCTTCTTAGGAGTCTGGTACAAGCACAGACTGATGCAGGAATTGAAGAAAGTTAATCAGATAGTAAAACACATCCACCCAGTACTGCCAAACCCTTACACACTACTAACCACCTTATCTGAGACTTTATGTTGTTTAACAGCATTGGACTTAAAAAATGCCTCCTACTGTGAGCTTCTGAGCCCAGGATCCCAAGAGCTATTTGCTTTTAATGGAAGTTCCCCAAGTCAATGTAAAGTAACAATATTGCTGCATGTGCCCCCAAAGGGACTTAAAAATACTCCTACTCTATTTGGAGTAAGGCTATCTATGGATTTAAGAGAGCTTCAACTTCAAGTTGAATTTTACTACAGTATGTAGACTGCCTGCCTGACTGCCATTACCACCAAGGAGGTGAGAATTCTGTCTTAACTCTCAACTTCTTGGCAGACCGCACATAAAGGTCTCCAAGAAAAAGAGGAAATGTCAAAGTGTACTGTGAAATATCTACGATATGAGTGGTCTAAAGGAGAAAGTCATTTCTTGGCAGAGAAGAGCTAGAAACATTACGTAAAGTGGTTGTAACAACCACTAAGAGGGAGCTCTGAGGGTTTCTAGGAATGACTGGATTTTGCCATATTTGGATTCCAAATTTTGGCTTATAGTCAAACCTCTATATGAAAACCTTAAAGGAAAAGTCAATGAGCCCCCCTAAATTGGACTGCCAAATATCAGCAGGTATTTCAAGCAATTAAAGAAAACTTTTAATAAGCATCAGCAGTTGGCTTCCAAGACATAAGGAAACCTTTTGAACTATTTTGCACATGTATCAGGTAATAAGACTTGGGGTATTAAAATAAAATTTCAGCAGTATACCAAGGCCTGTTGCTATTAATAGGTGTTATTAATAAGTTGGTATGTGGGAATCCTGTACTTTAAGCACGATTGGTTTGTAAAACCACAACTTCTCTAATAAAGAAAAATAATAAATGGATGAGAACAGTTACAGCTACAATGATTCCACAATTCCATTATATTTTCAATGTGTAATACTAGAACTCTAGAAAGATACTATTCTGGCAAGTGTGGAGTTTTCCAGAAAGGATATATTTGAAGCTACAGCAGTGAATAGGAATTGAAAAGAAATATAAAAGTTCCACTTCCATTTAGGATGAAGAAATCATCAAAGACCACTTCCTCCTCCTTAACTTTAAAAAATCATTAACCTAAAAAACCATAAATTTTCTTGATCCCATCAGAACAATGCCATTGGAAATATCTAAGAAATCAAATTCCAAGGAGGTAAAAACACTTAAAAGAGGAGATGGGATAAATGAACTATTTCACTTTGACAGAAAGTGAGGGAATATGTGGCCAGTGTGTAAGCAGATAAGATTAGTACAGATAACTTTTAGAAAATTGTTAAAGCCAAGTGTGAGTTACAGTGCTAACTAGGAAAATTAGTGAGCACAAGATTCACAGTGCAGCATTCATTATCAATATCTACTCTGCAGGTCTATACAAAGTGCTATTGAGAAAGATCAGGGAAAGCCTGGGAAACCTTCAGGAAAGGTCCCTGTGCAACCCACAAAACACCAAATATCATATACTTGCCATAGGCGCAAGTAAAATGTATCACAAACATATCACAGAGAATGGGGAAGTTGAATTTCATCTCTACTACTCAAAGATTAATTATCCACAGGACAACCATTATAAAAAAGGAAGACAAAATTGTCAATATAAGAAATGAAAAAAGTAATAACACTATAGTTCTGCACAAATTTTATAAGGATATTAAAAATTGTAATACTGTTAAATTTTGTTTTAGAGGAAATGTACAATTCTTTAAAGATGCTCACAACAGAAAAATAAGTATCCTGGAGAGCTCTTTACCCAGAAAAGAAATTGAATTTTTCCTTAAAAATAATAGTCCATATATAAATAAAAGGTAATACTTTTCCCAATGTGAAACTCTCACATTTCCCTCAGACTGGGTGTTGGACAGAGAGCTAAGAGAAAACTCTTAACACTTGCAGAAGAATACAACATATTGGGAAATGTTTGAGCTACAACATAGAAGAAACCTGGGTCTCATGGTTATTTCATGGAAAAGAGCCACCAAAAAAGCCTAGTCAGTGACAGTCTACAATGTTATATTCCAGTACAATATTTCTGGCATAGTTGAGCTACTCTGTTTCTGAATTGCTTTCTTACAGAAGACAACCTATTCTTGACTAATACAGATTCTTGCCCCAGCGCAATCACCTCATATATTTTCCCTTTCATTACCAAGTTCTGTCTTTCACTAAATTGGACAATACGTATATTTTTGAAAATATTTTGCTGGTATTACCAATGTAACACTGACTTGTCTAAGCATCTTTATAGAAGGCCTGCCAGCAATATATATCTTTCAAATAACCCCGTTTTTTTTGTTGTTGTTGCTAATTTTTTAAAAATAATGAAACAATTGATTATTTTTTCAACCCTAATTAAAGTAAAATATTTTATAGGAAATCAGTCATACCATAGATTGGTGATGAAGAATGTCAGCTCTAAATTCAGACTGTCTAGTTTCAAATGTGAGCTTCTCCTTTAACTTGTGGACTGACCATGAATGAGTTATGAAAGCATGCTGTGCTTCATTTTCATCTTCTATAAAATTCAGCCATTCATATCCATCTGTGGAGACACTGTTCTAGGTCCTTGGGATACAGGATTGAACTTAATTGGAAATAATCTTGTGCTCATAGTGCTTTATATGTGGAGGGAAAAAGAGACAAAACCAAAGTTGTAAGCAAAAAGTATGGAATAAAAGATGGGATAACTGCTATGGAAAGCAAATGCAGCAAGGATGAGGTGTGGCACAGATGATTTTAAATAGGGTTGTAAGTTACAGTCTTATGAGGAAAAGAATGAGAAAAATCCATGCAGTCATCTGGGCAAAGGGAAACTTAGGAAGAAAAAAATATGGATAAAGTACAAGCATTATCAGGATTAATGAGTGTAAAGAAGCATGAGGAGGTCATTTGGATGCTGCAAATTGAGAATGACAGGTCTAATAGTAAAGGATATGTTTATAGAAGTAAATAGGAGGCGCAAGATCATGTTGATCATCTGGAGGCCCATATAATGTTTTGATGTTTGCCTTTAATGTGATGTGTCTTGTAAGTTTTGTGAAGCAATGTGTGACATGTCTAAATTATTCTACATAGAGAAATTAGAGGATTACTTTTATTAATTTTTTTTTTAAGAAGCTTTAGATTACATAAAGTTTACATCAAAAACATAGGTGGGGAAAGCAGATGTGGCTCAAGTGGTTGGGCTCCCGTCTACCATATGGGAGTCCCTGTGTTCAGTTCCCAGGGCCCCCTGGTGAGGGCAAGCTGGCCTGTGCCTGCAGAGAGCTGATGGCCTGCAGCTGGCTGACGGCCTGCCCCTGTAGGGAGATGATGCAGCAAGATGACGCAACAAAGGCAGACAAGCAGACACAGAGGAAACAACATGCAGCGAATGGACACAGAAAGCAAAAGCGAGTACAAGCAGCAATTTGGGGGCGGGGATAAATAAATGTAAAAAAAATAAATAAAGGGTTTCCCAAATCCCACCATGTACTCCTCCCACACTTCCCCACATTAACAACATCTTTCGTTAGTGTGGTACATTTGTTACAATTGGTGAACACATATTGAGGGATTGTACTAACCAAGGACTATAGTTTAAATTATTGTTTACACTTTGCCCTACAGTTTTATAGGTTTTGTATAATGGCCTGTATCTGTCATTGTGATGTCAAGCAGGACAATTACAATGTACCAAAAAGGCCCCATGTTGCACCTATTCTTCCCATTCCCTCCCCTCAGAAATTCTGGTGGCCACTGACTTTATATCAATGATATAAGTCCTTCCATTGCTACAATAATCAAAAGTCAGCTTTAGTCCATAGTGCATTCCCCCCTTAAGTTTGTTCATTCCTCAAACTTGAGGATTTTGAGATTTTGATGCCCACCCTGCCTCTGATTGAGAAGGGGTTTAGATTGCATGGAACAAATATGGAACTGTATTGCTTGCAGTTGAAAACATTCTCTGCTTCCTGAGATAGGTGTTGTTCATCATATTAATTTTTTTTATTTGTCCTGAATGAATCCAGTGAATGGAAGGGTAGGTATTGCAACTCTGCTGAGATTCTGGTCTTGACAAGCATATGAACAGACTGAAGATTTAACTCTCTGGGACATATATTTTACAAGTATAGAGGTGGTTAAAGTTCAAATAAAATGGTCAGAAAGAACCATGCATAGAGAATTTATAAATTAGTTTAATTCTGTTAAATTGGGGAGCATATATTCCAAAGTAAGGCCCATTGACAGGGTGCTGAATTAGTGAGAATCTCTGCTCTGCCTATAGTGTATAGATGTGTCTAGAGCCCTCAGCAGCCCCACTGTTTGAGGCAGTATATACTGTGGGAGTCAATGAGATCCTGCTGAGACATGCATAAGTGTAACCTCTGGAATAACCTCCCAACCCACTTTGAAATCCCTTACCCAAAAAAACTAATTTGTACTTAATATTTCCCACTTTTGGTCAAGGTCTTTTCCAGATTCATCACTAATCAGTGCCAGGGAGGCCCATTTCTGGGAGTTATGTCCCATGACAAGGGTAAGGTAGTGCATTTACAATTGGAGTTTTGCTTAGAGAGAGGCCAACTTTGAGCAACAAGGATGCTTTCAGGAAGTAACTGTTAGGCAATATATAACACTAGGCTGAGTTTCAATTTCACAAAAAAGGTTCATAAATACAATAATCAATATCAAGAGCCTGGTGTAATGGTCTGTCTTCCTTCAATAGGCACTTCCCATGTACTCAGGGGATTCTTGCCACTCTATTAAAGAATGTAGCAGGACTCCCCAGGATGGGAATACAATATTTTTTGGTTATTATGTAGGATTCCTCCTACTGAGACAATGCCCCATGAACACTTGTACATGTTCATATGCCTGTGAGGTGTGTCATGGTACACCCCTCCCCACACATCTCCCCATCACTGAACCCCTGTACCTAAAAAAAACTAAAGTAAGATGGCTTTCCATTAACTGAGCTTAAATTTTTGATATTTCAAAAACCTACCTGAGAGTTGTCTTGTGAAGATAAACTATGTTAAATATATACCTAAAGCCTGTTGACTATTTTCTGACACTCAGTAGGGGCTCAGTAAATATAATCCATTTTTACCATTATTATATACCAGCACTCATTTACAAATAATAATGTCCATGTTTTGTCATATTCTATTCAGTCTTAGTTTATTTAATATTATCTAAAGGTCTCAAGTTTTACAATACATATAACTTTTACATACTATCATGAACAAAAAGTTTTTGTCTTAATTACTTCATACCAAATCTTATGTGTTTATGATATTCACTGATATACACAGGGACCCACAAATAGCTTAGTATTTTGATATTTTCCAAAGTTTATATCACACTTATTTAATAACATCATAAATGCCTTCCAAAATATGTATTCAATTAAAATTTAGGAAAACCCTGAGCTTATTATTGTTTGAAAAATCAGAGAATCTGTTGGCTGACATTGCCAACACCAACAAACAGGTTGCATTTTCTAAATTGCAGAAATGTGCATAAATGAAAGCAAGGCCAACCCTTTTCATAAAATGACCAGAAATTTTAAAGCACTTATAAATAAAAGAAAAGACACAATGTATGGAAAAGATGAAAGATTAGTCAAAAATACATTATTGGAAAATAAATGCTTATCAATGAAATCTCTAATTTCATATAAAAGAAAGAAGACTGCAATAAATAGAGATTCTAGACAAGATGGAATTCAGAACAAAGATAAGACAAAACACAATAAATTGTATGGATATTATATATGATAATTTGAAATTTACATAGAAATTCAGAATGCAGAGGAAAATGAAGCACATTTTAATTACTGGAAGAAATTAATGAACAATGATGAACTTTTGAAAAGTGGTTAAAAATTTAAATCATAAAACAGAGGTTGAACATTATTTTAATTTTTCATTAATCATTTTGGAAAATAAACAGATGTAATTCCACACAGAAAACCTTAATACGAGTTAAAGTAATAAAAATTACTTAATTGCAAAAATATGTCTAATAACCATTGCAAAAGTTTAAATAAAAAAATCAAATAGTTGGTAAATGAAGAAAATGCTATTTCTTAAATATACATTAAATAGCAGAGAAAAATTAAAGCTGAAATTCCAGATTATTTAGAGAAATTTTTAATGTAAATTTTATCAAACTGTCTGAAAATAGTTATGGAATCATAATCCATTATTAGGCATAAAATTTTCTGTTAAGATTTTATTAATTGAACACAAGTTTTAACTGAAGAATTTATTTAATTTTAAAGACTATAGCAAAATAATAACAATTAGGAAAAAGAAACTATTTTTCAATACTGAAATTAAACAAAGAAATACTAAGTTCTGAATCTTGTTGACACTTGGTAGAAAGGTAGGGTTTTCAAACAATTAGCATGTAGTACAGAAGAGATATTACTACATGCATATATTTAACCTCATGTATTTAGAAAGCTTCTGGTCTTAAAACATTTTAAAATGAGATTCTTGATTTTCCTTATATACCAAGAAAACATTCATCTAAAAAAATTAAATAACAAAGGATTTACCAAATCTTAAAGGATGAATGGAAAACTTCAGCTTCAAATGAGAAAAATAAAATCTCAAACATTTTGTAGCAATAGTAATAAATATATACACATATTTAAGTCTAGTGAAGTAGACCATCAATAAAACTATCAGAAATGCAAGGCTATTTCTATTTTTTTAAACATTTAAAAATATTTTCTTCTTCAATGTTCACAATTAAGTTTTTCTATAACTTAATTCTATTACAATGCTTTACTTTGCTCTAAGACCAAATATTGAAGTGCTGTTTTTTCCTTTTTAGCTGTTTGTATATGAATAAGGTAAACTAAGAGTATTTTTAAAAAGCCAGGGAATATTATCATAGCAAAAGGCACTGAGTATTCAAAATTTTGAAAGAATGTGTTTTGATCAGATTAGTCAAAATTTATTGGTATTGTTTGGAAATTTTAAAATCAATATCTGAGTTAATCTTTATAATAACTCTATGGATTTATAGTTATCTATAGATTTATTTAGAAAATAATTTATTTAGAAACATATATGTTCAAACACAGGTTTAACACATATTTCCTGGATTCTAAATATGATGTAGATTTCTAAAAATGTATTTTGGAAATGTCCAGAGCATGTATGTTGAAGTAGAGGAAGCATGGACAAAAATATAAACTAGATAAAAGATGCTAATGTATTTAGAGAGAGATCAAGTATATAACCAATTAGGAAAGAAAGAAAAAATATCTCAAATATTCAACATCATTGCCATTTCAATTATTTGGAACCCTCTCTCTTCTGCATGACTCTAATGAGATCATTTTTCAATTCTTTGTTACTAAGACTGTAAATGAAAGGATTCAGAATGGGGATCACCACAGCATAAAACACAGAAGCCACTTGATCCTTTCCTAAGGACTTCTTTGGTTTTAAATAAGTAAAAATCAGAGTCCCTGGAGGTGGGAGGCACAAATAGAGAAGTCTTTGTGCTTTCATGAAGTAGAATTAATTCTCAGGATACTAGACAGAATGGACTTGTAGAACAAAAAGATTGTGGTGAAGGACGCCATTATGTTTCAACCGGTAAGAATGATTTTCATGATTTCAGTGCCACGTGTCAAATTCTCTTTCATATATAGGCCGCCTCTTCTATGAAGGATGATATATATTCTTAAAAATGCACACATCTTTATAACATAACTATAATGCACGTTTCAATGAGAGTGCATATGTTAGTACATATCTCATTTTGATATCTAAGGTCTTCATTCAATTACATTTTTGAGATGGATTAATTTTACCACTTATACACCAATTCTCTGCTTCCTTCTTTTCTCCACTAATATTATAGTAATGTTATTAAATGGCTGTAATTTATGAAACCTCCCCCATTCACTAAATACATTGTTTTCTTTAGGAAGAAACATTTGGTTAATTCTTAACTACTGAGTTCTACTTGTACCACTACACATAATCTTGTGTGTGTACCTCTTATGATCCATGTATTAGTTAGCCAAAAGGGATGCTAATGCAAAATACCAGAAATAGGTTGGTCTTTATAAAGGGTATTTATCTGGGGGTAAAAGTCCACAGTTACCAGGCCATAAAGCTTAAGTTTCTTCCCTTACCAAAGTCCATTGCCACCTGTTGGAGCAAGACAGCTGCCAACATTTGCCAGGGTTCAGGATTCTTGGGTTCCTCTCTTCCCAGGGCTGCATTTCTCTCGGGACTCAGCGCCTCTGTTTCCTCCACAAGGTCAGCTGTAGACTATGAAGCTCTCTAGGCTTTGCGTCTCTCCACAAGGCCAGCTGTAAACTTTCAGGAGAATGGCTCCTCTTTATCCTGGGGCCTTCTCTCTTTCCTCAGGACCAAGCTCCACCACCTGCTCACCTCCCCAGCTCCAGCATCAAAACTCCAACATCAGAACTTCTCCCTCCGTCCTTTGTCTTGCCTTTTATATTTGATTCCCCCACCCACCAAGGGGTGGGGTTGAACGTCCTACTGAAGTGGCCCAGTCAATGTCCTAATCATAATTTAATCATGCCCAGATTAACAGACCAGTTTACAAGCATATTCCAATATCTATTTTTTGGAATTCATAATTACATCAAACTGCCAAATGGCTACAATCCATTATTGAATATTTTGTGTAATATATCCAGGAGTAGATCCTGATTCCAGATAAATACACACATTCAACTTCTAATAGACACTTTCAAGATTACTTTCATCGAATATATATTCATCAATATATATTCCACAATCAATGCACAAGGATTTCAGTCCTGAAATCTTAACTTATGAATATATGCTACTTATGTAAGTGGTAAAGTGAGACAAATAATTCAATCACATTTAATTTGAGAGAGCAAAATTGATTATTTTCCTTAATATATTGTTAATATATTGTTATATTTTAAAAATTCAAATACTGGTCACTATTTAAAATGCAAATAAACAAATTCCATGTCAACAAAGAAGTTCAAATATTTTAAAAGAGAAAGATAAACAAATTTTTTTCATATTTCTTCAATATTTTCTTATTGTTGGTAGTGATAAAATGGAGAGTTAGGTTAATGCTGATAAACTTGCTGTTGTAGTCACACAGAAATGACACACTTTATAGGAGAGCTGTTCTGCTACTTAACAAATATTTTGCTTTGTCTCCTGGACACCTATATAGACTATTTCTCATCCTGCCTTGCTGTCAGGTATGGCAAAGTGACTGAGATCTAGCCTAAATCCTCTGTGGTATCCCAGCATCAAAGTCACTTTAAGTCTTTCTTGTTTGTCCTGAGTGGCTTTCTACACTGGTTTTCTGATTTAGAATCTGTATTTTCCAATTGATCACCAAGAAAATATTGATGAAATATTGACAAAAGCAATAATGGGGAGTCTAAGAATGAGAAAAGTGGTTACAGAGGAAGAGACCATACCATTGTAAACTAAAAACTATTTGAGGTCATATTGATTTTTTGATCATCCAGAAGCAATAGTTTAAGCTTACAAATCTGAACATGAATGTTTCTAACATATTTCATAAAAGTTTCTATATAACAAGATAAAATTTCATGAGTCCATGTCTAAGTCAATACATTTTTTGCTGATCAATGAGTAAACATTAATAGCTGTTCACATTCAGCTATGTATTATATTACATCATTGAACTATATTTTGGAAGGTGCATTTATTTGCCTTGAAAACATTAGAAACCTCTTCTCACCATTTTATGTCAAATTATTTTTGTGAATAAAGTTGCTTCTGAAAAAGCAGGCCTTTGGATATTTACATTTTAGTTAACCCAAATTCATGTTCATTTTGTGAAATAAGGAAGAGTGTATTATCACACTTACTCTTTCAACAAAGCTATTCCTGCTCAGATAATCATTACTGCTTGTAAAAATACCTTGATAAGCAGTAAAGAAACAAAACATATCTGTGACAGCAGCTTGAATAGAAGGCGACAACTAGGGTCATAATTTTTGGAAGAATCTCAAGCTATATAGATTACTAACACTCTTTGAGAGAAGGAAATAAAGTTATACAGTTCTTGATGGAAATAAAGAAATAAATTGAAGGACAGGCAAGGAGAAGGGTAGAAAATAAAAGGAGCCAGTAAAATGGTATAAGGCTATGGGAATGGAGAAGATGAAGGGCCAGTGGGGAATTGTTCTGTGGTGGAGTGGCTATATTACTCTTAGAATAAGGAGGACTGATGTTATGATATAAACCTCTACTTTTCTCACAGGTTTATGGTAGCATAGGCACTTGGATTTGGGATCTGTGGAATACCAGGGAGAGAGATACGCTGTTTAATCCAAAATTATCTAGAATTTTAAAGGACAAGAAATCCCCATTTTTCAAACTTAAAATTCCTTTATTTTGCTTTTTGAATTAAAAAATGCAGAAACATGATAATTGTTACCTTCTTCTTTATAGTTGATTTACTATAAAAAGTCTTTACACACATAGAGTATAGGCATACTTCATTTTATTGTGTTTCACTTTATTGCAATTCACAGATATTGTGTTTTATACAGCTTCAATGTGTGTGGCAACCCTACATTTGACAAGCCTTTTGGTGCCACTTTTCCACCAGCATGTGGTCACTTTGTGTCTCTGTATCACATTTTAATTAAGGTATGCACATTTTTAATAAATAATGTTACGTCACACCTGATAGACTGCAGGATAATATAAGCATATCTTTATCTGCATTGGGAAACCAAAATCTTGTAAGACTCATTTTACTGCAGTATTTGCTTTATTGTGGTGATCTCAAACTGATCCGGTGATCACTCCGAGGTATGCCCATATTGAGATGCTTATAAAATATTTTGGTATTAAATCACAGTCTTTCAAAGCAAAATGATATACTCAATAAATCAAAGGCATGGTCTTTCTGTCACTAAGATTTGAGTTTAAATTTGCAAAATGGTACTTATTATACTTCTGAATCTGGAAAAGTGTTGCCTTTTCTTAATCTCATATTATTGGTGGGATTTAATGCATGCAAAAGCCTAGATTTACACAATTGCCATGCTTTCTGTCCAATCTCTAAATTATGAACTTGGGTAGGAGCTACAGCTTTTGCTTCAGCTACAGAATTAGGAGACCCTGTGGTTGCTCTTTCAGGGCTTCCTAATTTCATAAGTATGCCCAGAAGTACATTTTTCATGACTGTGCCTTATCTTTCTTATTTCCCCTAAATACTGGCATGGATTGTGATCATTGTTTAGACCGAAGATTCCATAAAACTCCCTGGACACCCAGATATGCAGAACTTGGGACTGTATGGGACATAATATTACATGGGGTTTACTTTGACCAGTATGAGATCAGGGCTAGCAGATAAATTATTTTACCAATCACATTTCATTGGAACATTGTGCTTTGATGGTGTGCCTGGTTGGTTTATTGAGTTGATTTGTCACTTATAAATGATAGTGTAACAAATGATATATCAGTATGTGTATAAATCTTTGAGCTAATTCCTTTATTGTTCATCTTTAGTTAAAGATGATCCCATGTAGAGTTTGATTAGGAAACAACTATAGCTTAGTAAAGAGCAATGGGTATATACTGTGTAAATATTTATGGAACTATTTTATCAAACACTAGTAAATGAGAGAACTAGAAGATTTTAGATTGCTCTTTTCAAAAATATGCCAATATAGATATAGTAGGCAGAAAAGTTGCCCACCCTTACATAGATGTCAAAGTTTTAATTCCCAGAACATGTAATACTTTACCTTTCATGGCAAAATGGGACTTTGCATTAGTTAAGAAAATTGAGATGAGGTGATTTTCTTGTGTTATCTGGGTATGACAGAAATTCTGTTTAAAATCACAAAGGTTTTTAGATAGAACAGATGGAGGTATGAGCAACAGAGACAGAGAATAAGATTGATAATGGAAGAAGATTGGATTGATCTGATTACTGGCTTGAAGAGGTCTACAAGCCAAGGAATAAGGACAGCCTGTAGAAGCTGGAAAAGGCAAGGAAACAGGTTCTTATAGAACCTCCAGAAGGAATGTACCTGCTGACGCCCTGTAGTAAACCCACTTTTTATTTATGTCTTCCCGATATGTGAGAAAATAATTTTTAGTTTTTTTAAGCCACCAAATTTGTGCTAATTTATTTCAACAGTAGTAAGAATCTAATACATAATACAGAACATTTGTTTTAGAAAATTCATATGTAAACGTAATTAAAAGGAAGAAAATGCTACAGCTTTCAATCTTGACCTTAATAATACATTTTGGATTGGCAATATTTCAAGTTGAGTTTTGCTCTATTGCTCCAATTCTATCACCTAGCTTGATGCATAAGGAATCATTTTTACTGGAAAGCATACTTCTTGATTTGGTAATATAGTGGCTGGTGAAGCAAAATCTGCTTGTAATAAATTAAAATCAGCCAGTCAAACAAATAAATCAATATCATAATATGCTTGAAAGCTAAAGTAATCAAATTAATGCCAATTTTGTATCTTGAGACCAGAAATACTCAAGGTATCTTTTGACATTTTTGCTTTCAGCTCTTCTATATATTTATGACCAATGCTAGAAATTCATTCACTTTTCTGAGACACAGTTCTAGGTTTTGGCTCATTGCTGACTTGCCTACAAATGTCATTACTGTAGTTTATTACTGGAATCCATCTGCACTTGGCACGTCATGCTTACTCTACCTCAATCCATCCAATAGTGGAAGCCTTGTACACTTTCATAGATCTTTCATGTAACTTTCAGCTCCTTGTGAAATGGTGCCACTTGCAAGATGATTTTTTTTTCCTAACAACATTTCATCCCTGAGCATACTAAATTAAAAATGCCAGAAGAAGTGTATTTGATATTATGGTTTTATAACTAAGGCAATTCTGTACAACAGGGTCTAGCATGAGAACATCAAATGGGGAAAATTTAATTGTATGCCATATTTGGATGAACATAAATATTTTGCTTTATGTGCATGACTGAAAGAGAAGGATAAACGGTTGAATCCTTTATCTTTTTTTCAGAATATTTTGCCATGTCCTATACCATGTGTTTTGAAGCATTCATGTTTGACTTTTATTTTCTGCTAAAGTTTTATTTTTTTCTGTAATATAAATTGACTTTCAGCCCAGCTCTGTGATGAAAATGAGAGCCAACGAGTGTACACTTTGAATGGATTATACAAAGCATGGGACTATATAAAAAAGGAATCCAGTGGTGGAATATTGACTGGGTTTAACAGGGCAAATCTGAGAAAGTTTTCTCCTGAGTGTAAACAAATATATACACTAATATAGGGTGTTAATAATTGGGTTGGTTAGGAGAAAATAGAGAAATGTAAGATACGGGCTATGGTTAGTAATAACATATTGAGTGTGCTCTTTCATAGTTGTAACAAATGTTTCACAACAATGAAGGTGTTGGTGGTGGGGAGATGTATGGGAACCTTGCATGATGATACGCATATTTGTATTGTAAATTCACACATTTTACTATAAATTTATTGTATATGCATGTTCATGTATGATTAATATACTTCAATAAAATTTTATTTTAAAAATTGACTTTAAGGTGAAGATAAAAATGGGCTCAAAAAAGATTGTAAATTAATGGAAAATGATGTAATAAAAAGTAAAATTAATAATAAAACCTTTGAACATTGAATACAGTATGTAGATTGCAAAAAGGATGATCTGATTCTCAGCTACATCCCATGGAATGATTCTTGCATACCTCTATCACCATCAGGCTACCTCTTAGTTTTTAAGAAATTACATACTATATTATTAACTGGGATGCATTTATTTATTTTCAATTTAATGTTTATGAAATATGTTTTAATTTTATACTTTATACACTTCTATATATGGAAAAATTGGCTGAATATTTAAGCTTGAAATAAAATGCATTGATTTATCCCATTGAAATTAATGAAAAAGTACCTATTTATTACCTTCATTTATTAGCAGGATTTTCTGGAGAAATTTTAAACCCTTAAATAGAGTTATGATTAACTTACATTATTTTGAAAGAATAGCATGGGTTAGTCAGGAATCTCTTCAGTGCATCCTTCACATCCTTCTTTAAATTAGAGGATTCAAGATAGGTATCACTAGGGTGTAAATGACCTGGTACATTTTATCATTATCTAATGAGCTATCGGTAATTGGTTGCAAATACATGAGAAGAAGAGTACCAAAGAACACAGTGATAGCAGTTATGTGAGAAACATAGGTAGAAAAGGATGCTTTTTCTCCCACTCTGAGGTACATATCCTCAAAATGGAGAGGACATCATGGAAGGATACCAAAACATTGATCCAGGAAAGCAAAAAATCATTCTCTAAAACGACAAGTATTGCTCTTTCTGGATTTTAGGTATCAGTCAAAGGTAATGCTAACAAAGGGAACTTATCACAATAAAAATTGATGATTACTTTTGAAGAGCCTTATGACACAGAGAACACTCAAGAGAAGACAGTCATAGCAATGGTCAGATTGTACAGGTATGTGAAGAAGACTAGCAAGGGTCAGATCTGCCAGGACACTACCACCAAGGAGAGAAAGAACTTGCAGTAGCCACATATGGTGCAGGAACCCATCCTTTACTCTTAACACGGAGGTTGAGAGAGATCAGGGGGAGAGCAGCTGAAGAAGTTGTTCTCTTGAGCTGATCTCCAGCATGCTTTTTATTCAGGATTTTTTTTTACAGTCAAAGTCAGGGTGCAGGTGCAGGGGAGCAGGCAGGTATGGGGGTTGTAAATCACATCATAAGAATTCCAGGCTGATAAGGGGGAAGCAAGATTACTGAAATATTAATATAT
>JAQZBX010003435.1:0-65284 GCA_029593785.1 Cabassous unicinctus
GGATTCCCATGTTCCCCACCACCCACACCTCCAACAACATCCCACACCACCATTCCTCATCTGTGTGGTACAACACCCACAATGGATATACACATCCTGGGGCCTTGCCACCGAGCATAGACCACAGTTCACATCACAGACCACACTCTCTCCCACCCAGTTCTGCATGGTATATTCTGATGGAAAATGGCCTACATCCATTGCCGCTTCGCCACTCAGGACATGATTTTTGAGTATTAATCTTATAGCCTGGAATTTATTAAGCTCCTTTATAAGTTTTGGGAGCTTTGTTGTTGATTTCTCAAGAGATTTCTATGTATAGGATTATGTCATTTGCATATCGTGAAATTTATACTTCTTCATTCCAATTTGGATGCCTTTTATATCTTTTTCTTGCCTCAGTTATCCAGCAAGTACTTCTAGCACATTGTTAAACAGGAGTGGTGATCATGGGTAACCTTATCTTTTTCCTGATCTTTTACAGATTACATATTTTTCAATTTGTTAGGTATAAATTTTTCCAAATTTTCTGTTCAATGATCTACATTTAAAAAGTTAATTTTTTTTCAGACAAGCTTTATTTATTCCAGAAATAATAATATGGATATTGGAAAAAACTTAAAACATGTAATTAGAAGACACAATAAAAGTTTCTCTGTTAAAATTAACTGACTGTTAAATTAGTTTGCAGAAAGTTTGGGTTTCTATATTGTAAAATGATGATTGTCATTGCGTTACTGTAAAGATTTAGTGAAGTAGTTCAGGAACTGAGAATTTTATTAGCTAATTCTACTTTGAATCTAAAAAGAGCATAATAGAAATTTTAAATAATAGAAATAGCATTAATATATGCATTTTTTTTTTCATTTTCTTCCCTTTTCTTTATTTGATCTTTCAAATGTCAGTAAAATTCTATTAAAATTCTCATATTAATTTTGAATTTGTTAATACTTCTTTGGACTATATTATTTTCCTACCATCGACCACCCCTTACATATTTTGGGGCTTGCTTTAGGTATATATATTTTTTGATGTCAGGAATTAAATTAAGAAGTATTTTACAGAATCCTTTGAGAGTTTCTGGAATAGATTCCTCCAATAAAATAAATAAATATAATAATAATAATTTTATTTGTCACCCTCAAGAGTTCCTCACACTTCTTTGTAATTCCTCCCTCTTGCCACTTCACTTGACCCCTCAGGCAACAGCCACTCATCTGTTTTCCATCACAGTAACTTTGTTTGCATTTTCTAAAATTTATATAAATTGAATCATCTAGACTGTAATCTTTTTGTCTGATGTATTCCATGCATCATAATTATCATGAAGTTCATCTATATTGTAGTGTGCAGCAGTAGTTCATTCTTTATTTTGCTGGATAGTATTCCTTTTACAAGTTGGTGGACCTTGGGGTTGCTTCCAGTTTTGGACCATTAAATACAGCTACTCTGCACTTCCATATTTAAATCTTCATGTGTGCATATGGTTTCATTTATCTTGGGTAAATATCTAAGAGCAGTGTGGTTGGATTATGCAATAGGTGCCTGTTTAACTATTGCAGAAACTGCCAAAATGTTATTAAAGTGGATGTAACATTTTATGTTCCTGTCAGTGGTGTGTGAATGTTTCAGTTTCCCCGTGTTCTCACCTTCATTCTGTATGGTTAGACTTTTTAAAAGTTTAGCCATTTTTGTAGGCATATAGTGGTAACTCATTGTAGTTTTAATTTCCATTTTTCCCAATATCTAAGGAGACTAAAGTGGACAAATGTAATTAAATACATTTTCCAAATATATACCAACACACATATGATGTAATTATATACAATACACACAACACTGCAATTGAGTAAAGAAAGGGTTTTCTATCAAGAAACACAACTACATAATCTTAGGAAAAATTATGTCTTCATATCACTCGAGAAATGAAGTTGATCTAAATTACCAATGTAAAATTTAAATCTAAATTAATCAATATTCTAAAAGAAATCAGCATGCTAACTGCCCTGAAAATAAAAGTTAAACATTGATAAATTGGGCTGCAATAAAACAGAAATTCTTTTTCTCAAAAGACGTGGCAAGGGAGCAGGTGTAGCTAAGTGGTTGAGCTCCTCTGCTTCACATGTCTGAGTTCCTGGGTTCAAACCCCGGTACGTCCTAATAATAATAATAGTAATAAAAGAAATTGCTGCTAAGGAAAGTGTGCATAAGATATACTTTTGACTATATTTAAAATGGTGCATATTTTTATAACTGTGTGGGAATGTGCTCCAAAATGTGTTCATCAATTTTAATGAATATACCACACTAATGAAGGACGTTGTTAATGTGGGAAAATGTGGAAGGGGTTGGGAGCAGAGCATAGGGGAATCCCCTATATTTTTTATTTAAGATTTATGTAATCTAAATATCTTTTTATAAAAATTAAAAGTATACAAAAAAGGCTTTCCATTTTTGTGGATAGTCTAATAGACAATAAAAATAAGATAAAATGCTTAAAAGCATTATTCTTCAGGTGATTGGAAATGATATCTATAAATGTGATACCTCTACACCACCACACAAATGGCTAAAATTAAAGAAAGGGAGTCACACATAAGGGCAAGAATTTTTAGCAACTGGAATTCTCATGCATTTTTGTTGGGAACACAAATAGATCTATAATATTCAATAAACCTTTAGCATATCTAAAAGAGCTCATCTTACATCTACCACATGGGCTGACAGTTCCACCTCTAGGTAGATTTCTGAGAGGAAAGAAAGTATATGTCCACAAAAATATATGTAAGAACGTTTATAGCAAGTATATTAATAATAAAAAAAATTGGAATTGACCTTAACATATACCATTGGTAAAATCAATAGGTAAATTGTTGTTTATTTATACAATGGAATACTTTACAGCAACAAAAGAAAAGGAACAATTTCAATCCTGGTGAAAAAATGGATGACTCTATAAAAAAAATGTTGAGTGAAGGAATCTAGAAACAGAAGTGAACATTGCTCTAAACTTCCATTTACATTTACAGTTCAAGAATACTTTGAAATAATCTAAGACAAAAAATATAATCTAGTTTAAAAATAGTCAAAATTAAAATATTCTGTGAGAAGTCAGCATAATAATTATTACTGAAAATGGAAAATGAGAGACTTTTAGGAGAGCTGGTAATGCTTTGCTTTTTAATCAGGGTACAGATTACATAGGAGTTCAAACTATAAATTTATGATTTTTGCAATAAAATCTTCACTTAAAAATAATCTTCTAATAATTAAGAGTCTACCTCCCAACAACCTGATGTACCATGAATATCTAAATTATAATTAGGCAGCTGTGGAGATGGTGGAGCTTGTTGATTTTGCCATTTAAAAATTTTTAAACAAATATGTACATACCAATATTTGTGCTGACATCTGCTATGCTCACAGGCTTTTATAAATGAGAAAACAGAGGCACCTATAGTTAGGTGAGTAACCTGCATGGAGATATTTATCTAAGAACTGGCAGGGCCAGTATTTGATTTCAATAAGAGAAATGGACAAATGCACTATTAGAGTTGGAAACTTCAAAATGCCTCTATCAGTAACCGATAGATCCTCCAGGCAGAAAATCAGTAAGGATATAGTTGAAATTAATAGCACCACAGAAAAACTGGATGTAGTTAACATTTACAAAATACTTCATCTAACACCACAGAAGACACATTCTTCTCATGCTGACATGGAACATTCATTCACCAAGATAGACCATGCTCTGAGCCATAAAACACACCTTAAAAGATTTGAAAGAATACAAATCATGCAAAGACCTCTGTGGAATAGATACCAAAAACAGAAAAATATCTTGGAAACTTAAAAATATTTGGAGATTAAACCACAAACTTCTAAATAAAAGAAGGATCAAAGAAATCTCAGGAGAAATTAAAACAATATTTTGAATTAAAAATGAAATTTAAAATACATCTTATCCAATTTTGGGGTGTAGTAAAAGCAATGCTTAGAGGAAAATAAATAACATTAAATGCACACATTAGAAAAGAAGAAAGATCTAAAATCACTAATCAAAGTTTCTCCCTTAGGAAACTGGAGAAAGAAGAAAAATAAAATCCTAATGCAAACAAAAGAAAAGTAATAATAAACATTAAAGCAGAAACAAAAGAAATTAAGAACTGAAAATTAATAGGGATATCAATGAAACCAAAAGCTGGCTCTTTGGTATGGGGATTTGTAGGTATGTGGTTAAAACTACAATGATGGGTTTGTTCTTTGGCAAATGTGGCAGGGCAGGGCAGGGCAGTTTACGGGTGCAGGGTGTCAGGGATGGGGGATATGTGGGGTAGGGTGCACCTGAGGCGTGCTTCTGTGGAATATGAAAATGTTCATCTTGTCAGAGTATGTTATCTCAGTGGATGGAGACCCACAAAATAAACAAGAAAATATTAAACTCCCATCCTGGGAAGTACTGCTGTGCTCTCATTTAAGATCCATTGAATTATTTCTTCCTATTTTTTAATGGATTGTCAAAGTTCTTCATGGATTCCGGATATGTGTTCTTTTTCAGATATGGATTACAAATATATTCTAGTCTGTGTCTCATTCTTTTTTGTAATGACACTTTTGCAATACAGATGTTTTACTTTGGAGAATTACAATTCATTTTTTTTTCTTTTCTGGTTACAAAAGTGTTGATCTTTTCAAAGAAGTTTCCTGTCCCAGGTTCACCTAACACTTCTATTAATTTTCTTCTAAAAGTGTTTAGTTTAAGCTATTATGTTTAGTTCTTCCAATTTATAGTTCATGTGGATGGTGTGAGATAGTATGGTGTTATATATATTCAGGTGTTCCATAAATATTTGTTGAAAAGTTGATCCATTTCTTCCTAAATCATTTATTAAAATGAATAGATTACATATGTTTACACCAATTTCTAGATTGTATTCCATTTCATTGATTTAAATGACTAAACTTATGTCATTAAGTTGATTATGAAAACTTTAAGTGTAGAAAAGAGATTGTGTTAAGTTCTTCAACATAATAATTTTTAAAAGACTGTGTTGAGCATATTAGGTCATTTTAATTTTTATATACATTTTTAAAAAATCTTATCAATTTCCACAAAAATGCCTCCTAAGATTTTAATTGAGATTGTGTTTAAGTATATAAACCATTTTGAGCTGAATGAGCATTTTGAAAAGATGAATTTGATTCATGAATATATTATAACTTCATTTGTTTAGATCTTCTTTAATTTAATTAGCAATGTTTAATCATTTTTATTGTACATGTATTAAAATTTTTGGTTAAGTTATTTCCTAGTATTTTATGTTTATGCAAAGAGAAATGTATTTTCAAAATTTCAACTTTCCAAAACTTGTTGCTAAAACATAGGAATTTCATTGTTTTCTGTGTATTGACTGTCTATTCTGCAACCAAGTTGATTGTACATATTTCCCCAGTGGTTTTATGTTACACTCTTATTAATTTTATACATAGACCATTGGTTCTCAACTGGGAGTTATTGGCAATGTTTGGAAACATTTTTTTGTTCTCAACACTACAAGAATGCTTATGGAATTTAATGGCAAGGAAGTAAAGATACTACTAAGCATTTTACATTGCACAGGGCAGCTCCCCAGAGCAAAATTTTTCTGGACTGAATGTTATGCAGAGGTCGAGAAACCCTGATGTAAATAATCATGTTGGCTGCAAATAGATAATATCACCTCTTTCTGTCTAGTCTTTGCCTCTTTTATGTGTATTTGTTTGTTTGTTTGTTTTGACTGCCTTAGTGTACTATTTTAGAGTTCCTAGAACAATATTTAATAGAAGGAGTTCTCAAAATTTATGCCCTCAGCATCTTTCCAGAGTTTGAAAAATTATTGAGAACCTCAAATAGCTTTTCTATATGTTGGCTTTATCTACTGATGGATATTGTAATATAAATTAAAACTAAGAAAAATGTATTTATTAATGCACTAAAAATAACAATCCCCATTATATGTGAAAACAAAATTGTATGTTATAATAAAAAACTATATTTTATGAAAAAAATGAGATTTTAAATTTTTTTAAATGTCTGGCTGTATAGGAAACATAATTTGTCTTTTTCAATATTCAATCTGTTGAAATATTTTAATATTTGTTGATACATATGAAGAAAATCCAGCCTCATACAGATATGTATTAGGGAAAGGAAAAGTACTGTAATACAATTCGTAGATAATTGCAGTTTTTCTATTTTGATAATATACTAAAACTTGCCAAGAGGTTGTTTCTTAAGCTTAGTTGCAATGTGGAATCTGAAACCAAGTCTCTTAACTTGTTTTGCTTCTTATATTAAAATTCATTGAATTAATATGGAATTTTAATAGATCTTTTACCCATGCATAAATTTGTAACATCATGTATTGTTCATTTGGAAAAATACTGATTTATTGATTGTATTGGTTTCATAGGGCTGCTGCAGCAAACTTCAATGGGTGGCTTAAAGCAAGAGAGCTTTATTCTTTCCCAGTTCTGGAGACTCTAAGTCTGAAATCAAGGTGCTGTCAGGGCCATGCACTCTTTGAAGCATCTAGGAGACACTCTTACCTCATCTCTGCCTCACACCTGGATGGTTTTGGCAGCATAAGGCCAGACTGGAGTTGGACAAACAAACTGATAATATTTCTTCTTGAATCACATTTTTCCCATTTTTTTATAACTAATTTTTAAATTTTATCTATATTGTCAAATTTATTGGCATAAAATTGTCATCAAATTATTCATAATAGTCACTTACTATTTTAATATCTGTGGGAACTATTGTGGTACCCTCTCATTCATTATAGTTATTGCTAATTTTTTTCTCCTTTCTCTTTTCTCTTGAATAATCTTGCTGGGGACTTACCAAGTTTAATAATCTTTTCAAGGTATCAGGTCCTGACTTATAAAATGTTTGGTTGTCTTTTAATCTTTCACTGATTTATCTTTTTCTATGTAGTCTTTCAATTTTCTACTTCATATAATTTGTTCATTTTATTTGAGCTTCTTAAAGTGGAAACATAAATCCCTGTTATCAAAATTATTTTCTAATATAAGTTTATAAAACAAAGCTTTTCCTCATAGCACTGCTTTAGCTGCATCCTGCCAATTTTTATTTATTTTTATTTTTTTAAAAATATTTATTTATTTATTTATTTATCCCCCCTCCCTTGCTGCTTGTGCTTTCTGTGTCCATTCGCTGTGTGCTTTCTCCGTGTCTGCTTATCTCCCCCTTGCTGTGAGGTCCTGCTGCATCAGCCCACCTCACTGTGCGGGCTGGCCTGCCCTCACAAGGAGGCCCTGGGAAGTGAACCCAGGGCCTCCTATATGGTAAATGGGAGCTCTATCCATTGAGCCACACCCACTTCCCCCAGCTAATTTTTAAATGTGGACTTTTCTTTATAATTTAGTTAAAACTATTTTTGAGTTTCTTTTTTCATTTCTTCTGTCTTTTATGTGTATCCTATAAATATCTTTTGGGTGAAGTTGGTTGATATATCTATCATTATTTTTTATATCATGGTTGATTTTTGTTTATATTTGTATGAATTCCTGAAGAAGTAGTGTTAAAATAATATAGTATGATGGTGGTTTTGTCTACTCCTTTGCATTTTTGATAGCTATGTTCCCTGATGAATTTCACTTTTATTGTTATGAAATACCCCACTTTATATCTTACAAAACATTTTCTGTCTTTAAAGTTTATTTTGTCTGTTTGATGCATCTATTCCTATTTTCTTATGCTCACAGTTTGCATGAAACATTTTCTATACTTTTACATTCAAATCCAAGTGTATTTTTGCATCTTGTCTCTACTAGTATCCTAAGATTATCTTGCTTTTATACCTATTCTGACAAACCATACTTTTTAAATGAAGTCTTTAGTGCATTTTATTTAATGTAATTATTGATGTAATTATGTTTATATCTCTATTTTGCTATTTCTTTTACATTTTCCCTTCTGTTCATTACTCTTACTATTTTCCTGGTTCTGTCTTTTTTAAAAAAATTTCTAGATGTTCTATTGTCTTTCTTTATTTAGATTTTTTTATTTTTTATTTTTATTTTTTATTTATCTATTTATTGCCCCCTCCCTTGATGCTTGTGCTCACTGTCTGTTTTCTGTGTCCATTCACAGCACGTTCCTTCTGTGTCTTCTCGTCTCCCTTTGTTGCATCATCTTGTGCACCAAGTCTCCATGGGCATGGGCCTTCAGCTCTCCAAGGTCACAGGCCAGCTTGCCCTCACCAGGAGGCCCCGGGAACCTAACCCAGGGCCTCCCATATGGTAGCCAGGAGCCCATCCACTTGAGCCACATCTGCTTACCCTATGTCTTTTATTTGTAGAATAGTTCTTTTTTAAATTTCTTTTTATTTCAACTATTGATATTATAGCTCTACATTTTATTATTGTCTGTTATGGCTCATAGATTAACAAAATGCATGATTAACCTATCAAAGTCTATGTTAGAGTTGCTATTAAATTTGATATTAAATCATTTCCCTCATTTTAAATGTAAAATTTTCAACAGTATACCTCTACTTATCCCCATTGTTATTACTATATTTACCCTACCTTTAACTTCTACCTATGGTGCAAACACCTTTTTACAATTTTATTATTTCTATTTTGTAGTTGAAGCAATCAGGTTTAGATTAAGAGGATTGAGAGAAAAAATAAAATAACCTAGTTGATAGTTGCCTACATATTTACCATTTTCTTATCTTTGTGTAGTACCTAGTTTCTCTCTCTTATCATTTCCCTCCATCTCAAAGAACATCCTTTAGCATTATTTTAATTATAAGTCTGTTGGAGATGAATTATCTCAATTCTTGACTACCTGAAAGTGATTTTATTTCATTCTTGTTTTTTTTTTAAGGATATTTTTGCTCCATAAAACTGTTTGGGATAACAGTTTTATTTATTTTAATTATTGTTATTTTAAATTTTGACCATTCAAGATATCATTTTATCCAAATGTACTGACTCTTTATTCTCTGCCTCCTTATTTTTAACTAACCGAGGGTGGTTTCATTTTATATATCTTGCTTATATCTCTAAGTCAATGTTTTTCATCTTATTTGTGAAATATTTGAACATGATCATTTTTAACTATTTTTCCTGCCACCTAGTCTTTCTTCACTCCTTCTGTGATTCCAGTTTCATAGACTTTAGAAACTTTGAATTATTCCACAAATTACTGACATTCTCTTTATTTTTATATAAAATAATAGTTGTTTCTCTTTAATTTTCAGATTGAATTTTTTATCTTTCATACCACTTAATTTTTCTTGTGACATTTTCAATATATTTTTAAACCCAAGTGTTCAGCTTCTTATTTCAATTGTTGTGTTTTACATGTTTAGAATTTTTTATTATTTTACTTATTTTAATTTATATTCTCTTCTGAATTTCCCTATTGATCCCTAATTTAGAGCACGTGGTAATTTAAAGATAGTCCCAAATTTTTTGAAACTACACTCATTGAAATTTGTTTTCTTTGTGTTTGCTTGTTTTTTTTTTCTTTCAAACAATTTATAGAAATATATCATTCATTCATAAATATACACAAATCACAACTGTTCAGTAAACATTGTGAACCCACAAAACAAGCATGCATAACATCACAGAGGGCTCTCACACATCACCCCCACATACAAGCACCCCACAATGTTGTGACATATCTGCCAACAAATCATGAAAAAGCATCGTCAAAGCACTACCACCAACTATAGTCCATATTTTCCTCCCCCACATATTTTTCTTAAGGATTTATTTATTTATTTATTTACTTTTATCCACTTTGTATCCCCCATCCCTGCTGTTTCTGTGTCCATTCATTGGATGATTCTGTGTCCATTTCCTGCCCTCTCTTCTCATCCTTCTCCTCCTGTCTTCACTGTGATTAGATCAACAGAACCTCCGCTATGTGAGAGAGACGTCCTACCGACTGTGCCACCTTAGTTCCTGTTTTTTTGGTGCATCTCATCTTGACTTTCCTTTGTGTCACTCTCCTGTTAAGTCATCATCTTGCTGTGAGGCTTGTGGGGACTAGCAGCTCACCTGTGCATGGGGCCTAGTGGTCCACATGCCTTCTATATTTTTCTTTTTCTTTTTTCTTTTTACTGGGAGGTCCCAGGGATCAAACTCAAGTCCCTCCATATGGGAGACAGATGTCCAACCACCTGAGCCACATCAGTCCCCCTGCTATATCCCTTAAGGTTGAACGAAGTTACCCAAAGTTACAGTCTTTTCCCATATAGGATGGTCACACAATAAATCAGGCTGAGTTTATCACCAGTATTCCAAAAACCAGACCTGGGGAGAAAAACTAGTTCTGGAGACAAACACATGGTTTCTTATATAGTGAATGTTTAGCGTACTCTGAATATCACAAAGTCAGGGCAGCAAGAATATTCTCACTACATCCATTGAAATTTGGCTTCCATTTCCTCTTTCCTTGAACTGGTGCCTGCATATAACTGTTTTGAACAATAATTTATAACAGAAGTAAAATTAGCCTTTAAGAAAACTGACAACTTATGCATTATTCTTATGGAGGCCTGAAGTGCCATTTAAGAAGTTCAACTACTATGCTAAAGAAAACACATTGAGAGTTCCTGAGACAGGATGAAGTAGGAAAGACTATCAGCTGAACCCAACTTTCCAAAGAACCCCACCTAGGCTTCAGCCATGTGTATAAAATCATGTGTGGCCTCTAGAGTGGACAAATCATAATATGATCACATCTGAGTAACTCCAATTGATATCAGGTGGGATTGATATCATAAGCATTGATATCAGAAGCATTGACTAGACTTGATCTGCTCAATACTGATGTAAAAAATGGTTGTAATAAAAATTACTGTTATTTTAAGCCCTTTGGAGTAACAGGATGTATAGGCTAGATAACCAGAACAAAATTTAATACTGGAATGCAGTGATGCTCTAACAAAAAACATATTCCTGGCCTGGGCTTTGGTATCTGGGTTTAGGTAGAGGATGAAAGAGAATTAAGTACATGGCTAGTAAACAATCATTAGGGAAGAAAGGGTAACTGAAGGAAGTGCACTTGGGTCATATACTGGCATAACAGTTAATAAAGTTTTGCCCACGGTAACATGGAATATATGATTTTATCCAGTGATGTCAGACTTAGATAAAGATATTTCCTGGCAAAATATTGAACTTTACAACTGACTTCTCCTACTGTCTATAATAGGACACAAACAGTGCACTAAAGGAACAAATGTTCAATTTTTTTTCAAGTAGAATTGAGAGGTATTATAAAGGAGTCAGGGTTTTACAAAATAGAAATTTAAAATACTTCTCATCCCTTGTCTTTCCTAGGAAAATACATAAGTCAGAGTAAGAACTGTCCTCAGACACTTCCTGTAAAATAGGTCTTGTGAGTTAAAATGCCAAGTGTGTGGTTATATACTTCGTTGAAATCTAAGAAAGATATAATAGTGTGCTTACAAAGACTTACTAAATCTTAGGGTTATGATTCCAAGGTGTTACAAATAGGTAAAAACTCATTGAAGAATTTTTAAGGCTTTGTCCACATCATCTTGACTTTCAGTCCAAGGAAGGGAAGAGGTTGTCTTAGAATAAAATTTGGGTGTTTCTTTTATGTAATGACATAACTTGAAACACTGTGCAATTTGAAACACAGAAATCCCACAATGCTTTCAAAGTTATTTCACCAGCATTTACTAAAAGCAACAAAGTTCACTCCAATAAAAGGAGGCCTTTGGTACCCAGAGAGCCATGGGCAGTAAGAGGGTTCAAAGGATGACCCATTTACAAGCAGGTGCTTGTAAACTGAAGACTGATTCAGAGGACAAAAGCCCTGCTCAGGGAAAGCTTTCTATTAATGCTCATTATTACTGAATACATGTTAATTTCCTTGACTTTGTGTTTTTATATTTGACTACTTTTGGCTATCCTAGGTTACCTTTAAAATAACTAAAGACAAATACTGTGTTTTGTACCTTTTTCCATATATTACATGTAATTTTTATGAATTGCATGTCTACTAATGTTTAAAATATTCTCAATTTCAGAACACTAGATATTTGTGTAAACAATGAAACAGAAAAGTTTTTCTCTAAAATTTGCATGTGATATTTTCATATGTTAATTATATGTACAGGATTACACAAAGGATTGGTTGAAGTCTGAATTTAATGGGTCTCTAATATTAGTACATAATCATCTAGGCTTTATCTGTAATTAGAGACTGGTGTCAATGAAGACATTAATTCCCAGATGACCAAATGCAAGGATGTGATGCTGGAGGTCCGAGGCTGTATTGATTGGGGCGCTCAAACATTCTTCTGCCCTGGGAAGCATTTCTATTGCAGCCACACCTGTGGACTCTATAGAATTGCTTGTGTAGGTTTTTTCTTCTGTAATTATTTCTGCTTCACCCCATATCCAACAATACTTTTCTTTTAAAGTACAAAACTGAAAACCCATATTTAGTGAATTCCCACAGTTGCAAAAACATTCTCGTGTGATCATATTCACTGCTACCACAAAATGGTAATCATGGAAATTTGGAAGCTGTTCTCTTCTGATAACTATTTTAAATCTATTGCCTATCATCTCTTTCTCTTTATCATCAAATATTTCCTTTACGTGATTGCATTGTGCAGCAATTTGCCTGAAATGGGCACAATCTAGGTGCCTAGTCTTTTGTATTCAATCTTCACAGTGACTTTATTGGGTAAATAAATAATGTTTCACTTAAAAGTGAGAAAAGGACACTCTTAAATATTAAGTAACTTACATAAATTCCTACAGCTAATTCCAAAGGCCATTTATTTTATTTATACCACAGATGCATTAAAATGATAGATCACAGAAGGAATATGAAAAATAAGTTATTCATTAATATCTTTTGGCTAATTGAATGAACATCCACAAATACACTTTATCCTAAGTGAGCATGGAAACCTCACAAAGAGAGAGAAAAACTGCTAATTCTTCCTGAACACTTTAAGTTCACATTATTCTAGGGAGAGAGTGCCTCCACTTTAAATTCCTTAACAACACAATCCAGTTTTTCTGTTTAATGTTTGTATGTGTGTATGCGTCCAAGAACACCTTGTTGGTAGGTTTTTGACAGACATTTTTCTATAGGGGCAGGTTCATTGAAGATTCACCTTATAAATACACAGAAAAACCAAAACAAAAATTTTGAGGGTGAATCACTCGGTTTTTATGCTGCCAATTCCCTGTAGCTCAATAAAAATCATTAGCGAATACTAAATAAAATCAAACCCAAATTTTCTTTCCAGAAATCAGAAAAAAGCAAGAAGTGAGGAATCCTTCTCTTTGGCAAAGGCAAGGCTATTCTCAGTGGCATTTTCCCATCAGCTCATTTGCAGCAGAGCTGGTCAGTTTCAATTTTATTAGTACCATTAATAAACTTGGTAAGTCAGGAGAGCTCCCAGCTACAGGCTAGTCTCCTGGTGGCTGGTTGTCTATATTTTTAGAAGGCTCTGAATGTTTCCTTAATTATTTAGAAGTAGGTTGGCTCACATAACACTAGTGCAATTGCTTCAAACTTCAACCGTCTGCTCCTATTTACGTAGTATGTGAAGTAATGATAACAGGTTTGATATCATATTCATGTTGTTGTTTATACAAACAAGTAACCATCACCAAAAATCTCTACGGTTTGCAAATTTACTTTCCTTTACCTGCTTATTCATTTGTAGATATTCCAGTGACATATTCAATCTCATATCTTAAACCAAATAGCCTGATTTCATCAATGAACTCAGAATAGTTTGCCTCCCCGTATTGCCAGAAATTTGGGCTTTTCTTTAAAAAAATAAAACATCTGTTCTCTTATCTAAATACTTTAATACATTCCCTACATATTTCGGGAGATGTATGTTCCTAAAAGTATCATAATGTTAAATTTATTCTGCAATGCATAGATTTGTCTATTCAAGAACTTGTTAAGTAGACATGTAAATCATTGAAACAAAAGATAAATCTCAATTGTTACGTGCAATCAAAATCAGGAAGTAAATGTTATTCTCAAGTAGGTAAAAACTAATTTCAATCTCTCTGACATTAACACAAGCAGACACATAAAATATTAAATTTCTGTACTTTGTGTGCACATTCAGGACATTGGTCAAAATACTTCTTTTCAAAAACGCTAAATATTTTGCCTCATAATTTCCAAAGACAGATGCAATCAATGTGTTTGTGGATGTTCATAGCTATATACAGCATGGTTTTTAGAATGCTGAAATAATAATTGGAGGAGGAAATTTCTGAAATAGCAAATGCCAAATAAAAGTTTATGAAGTTATTGAATGATTAGAATGTTGACATTAGCAATCATTTAGTAAACAATGCAAATTAAGAACCAAAATTAGTGAGTCCACTTTAATGTTGCTTTACATTTGAGCTACCACGTCAAAATTATAATGAAAGCAGTTATAGTTCAGTGGTTTGAACTCCTGCTTCCCATGTATGAGAACCTAGGTTCAATCCCCCATACCTTATTTAAAAAATTATGTTAACATTTCCTTATTCCAGCCTTTAAACATTTGAGATATACCATACATTGTGGAGATGCAAAAAGCCTTCCCCTGTGTCTTTTCAGAATTTCTGATCTATGGTATATTTCAGCTTGATAAAATGGTTTTCTTTTATAATACTGAACTTCTGTGTAATTTCTTATTGAGCAATTGGTAGCAGGAACAACACATATCTTCATTCTGCCACTCTTCTCTAGTCTACCTCTAGAGGATTCTTTCTGAACTAACATTCAATGCAGTCCTCTACTCCTGCTGAAGCCAAGAGGGCTCTATACCTTTAGCCTCTGGCTTCAGGCATATATCACACACAATGCTGTACTGAGCGAATTCTCTGAAATCCAGTTTCATCAAGTCAAGTGCCTTCTTAAATTCCTTCAGTGAACCTTCATTCTCCTCATTATAAAATTCAAACTTTCACTCTAATATAGGCATTTTGTAAAGTGATTCATCTCCATATTTCCAACCTCTTCTCTCCCCATGCCATTCTCCAAAAAACAAACAAACAAACAAAACACAACAAAACCAAAAAAAGAAATAAAAAAGCATTGTCTCTCCCTCCCTCCTCCAACAAATTGGCTCCTATTTGAAAAAGAATGTGGTTTCAAATACTATGACATTGGAATGAAAATCTATGACAAACACACTATTTTCCCTACAAAATCATATTGCCAATATTTTTAGCTTTTTAGAGCTATACTACTATTTGCTTTTACACATGAAGTTGTCTTAATGTGTGTAATTTTCTCTCAAGATCCTAATATCAGGTTTTCCTTAAGATTTAAACACAGTGCCACATTCTCTTGAATATATCCTGCACTCACACTTCTCACTCTCCTCAAACCCACTACTGATCCACCCCCTTGTTCTTCTCAAACAACCACATTGATTACTTAAAAATACATTTCATCCATCATGAGAGATCAGCCTCAACTGCCAGAATACCTGCTATAAATTTGTCATCTCCTCCTTCATCCAAGTGTGAGTTCCTGGTGGGCTTCATAATATTTGAGGGTGTTATAAATCACATAGCATTGATTCAATTTTGTCCTTCCCTATTTAGAGTAAAGCTCCTTCTCTCACTAACCCACCATTCCTCAGAGTGAATGCCTCCCACTCTACTTCCTCATGCATTAGCTTTATGCATGCTCAAATCACTCCCATGATAAAAATCCCCTCTCACCCACAAATCCCTATAGCAACTTGCTATTGTTCCCCCAAATCTCATCTAAATTTATCACAGAATATTTTTCAAAATGCTCACCAGCACTTTCTCACCTGTTGTTAACGATCCAACCATTTCTACCTACTTTCAAACTCATCGCTCAAATCTACTCTGCAGCAAACAAAACTCCATTCACCAGATTAATTTACTAACCCATAATCCTGGTCATGTCATTTGAGTACATCATCTCCTATGGTGAAAATATATGAAATTCTGCCCACTCAAGGATGTAAAATATTTTCATGATACAGCTTCTCAAATATATCATCACATTTCTGTCACACTTTCTGCCATGTCTCTTTTGGATGTTTGTTTATAACACTTCATAATTCTAACAGAACTCCTCCTCATTCCATAATATTCCTGGCTTGTCAACTTTTTCTAATTGAAATGCCCATCTCAAAATTATTTTCCATGGTGGAGTTTCTTCTCAGTATTTAGGGAGTGTCTTCTTCAGGGGAATACTCTTCTCAATTGATGTGGTACTAGGTAGGTTCCATCCATAACTCTGGTACTTTCCTTGACACTGTGTTAATGCCATTGGCCTTATATTGTACCCTCTGTACTACTTTGTCCTGCATACTTTTTAGTTATCTCCTTCTTGAGGTTACTTCAAATTAAACCCAGTATCTGATTCATCTCCATCAGGGATAGGGAAACATTTTCTGTAAAGGGGCATGTAGCAAATATTCTTGGGTTTGAGGTCACATAGTCCCTTTTACAGGTACATACTGTTCCACGTTAGCACCAAAATAACCACAGACAATACATAAATGAATGAGTGTGGCTATGTTCCAATAAAACTTGATACACCTACACTAAAATTTCAATTTCTTATAATTTTCCCCTGCCATGAAATATCATGTTTCCTTTTATTTTTTAAACCTGTAAAGCTTGAATATCAATTTTAACTCAGGTCATACAAAAAAAGTACTAAACAGTATTTGTCCTGCTTGCCTCACACAGCAGAAGGAAGCCACTGAGTCTCAGATGGACCTGAGAATGTGGGAAGCACAAAGGAGTCAAAGGGTTTTAATCAGAAATCAAACTGACTGCTGATGGTGGCAGGCACCAACCTAGTTATAGTAAAAGGTGGGGAGAAAGGTAAAAACTGGATGGAAAAGAAAGCAGCATTAGTAGAGATAGAGAGAAATTACCCAACATGAGAATAATGGATTGTATCTATGCAACAAATCTAACAAACCAACCAATGAAGTATTAAAAAGATGTGATTCATTTGTAATTAGGACAAAAAGCCAAACTTATAGGACACATTGTTCCATATATATAAGGGAAATTATCAAGGAATAATTGCCAGTTAGCCAGAAGTAGCATCATTATTGATCTTGAATAATAAAAGAAATAAATGTTCAAGCAACAGCAGAAGGAGCAACTTTCTTATCAGGGGAGAATCAAAAAGCCACCCCTCAACTCTTAAACCCAAGAATTTATAGAGACTGGTTTGAAAATTGTTGAGGAAAGTGCATTCTAATAATATTCTCAAACAAGTTATTATTCAAGTGCAAAGGCAATGAGCAAACATTTAGTTATTATATTAACTAAGACCTATAACACATGTGTTCCCAATGTTAACTGAAAAAATATCGGAGTGAAAAATTCAGCTAATGAAGAGTTTCATCAAGTCAGACACTTCAGAAATAGAACAGCTATGGAGGAAAAAGGAAAAGACTAAGGAAAATTTCATATTGTACATAGGTTATTTTTTGCCAAATCCATCTGTAAAATTATTTATATCAATCAAATTACCAGCAAAGTGTGTGTGTTTGCTTATATATATTCATAGCAGCATTATTGATAATTGCCAAAAGTGAAAACACCCAAATGTCTATCAAATGATGAACTGATATCAAATATGTTATATCCAAAAATGTAATATTAATCAGCAAAAAAAAGGAATGGTGTGCTGATACCTGTTTCAATATGAATGGCCCTGAAAATGCTAAGTGAAAAGAGCCTGATTCAAAAGGCCATATAGTGTATGATGCATTTTATATAAAATGTCCTAAATTGATAAATGTAGATATAAATAAACTATTGCTTGCCATGGTATTGGGGATAAGGGAGTATAGAGTAACTTAATGGAGATGGAGATACTTTGTGGTATAATGAACATATTTGAAATTAGACAATGACACTGTTTGCACACATTTGTAAATTTATTCTAAACTGCAGAATTGTATATGCTAAAAGTATGAATTTTCTGGTATGTGAAGTAAATTTCAATTAAAAAATGTAGGAGAAAAAAAGAGTTTTTAATTATTCATTTGGAACATATAAGTAGAGAAGGGATGGAAATGAGAATAATGCTATGTGGCCACTCTTTATTGAATGTATAATTTTTTATTTAAAAAAAAATAATTGCAAGACTGAAGAAGCATTCCTATAGTTTGGAAAACTTTCTGAAAGTTTTAAAGATCCCAATAAGTAGGAGATTCAAAGTGTTCTGCAGTTTGAAAACAATTCTAATAATTTTTCATGGTATTTGCATATGTCTGCATATTTTTTGTTATGCTTACACAGAAAATAAGACCCAAATGATCATGAATCCAATTTCATATAACATAATTCCCATTTATAGCCAATTGTTAGATTGCTAGGACATATTTTATTTTCATTTCTCATGATGACCATTATGCCTTTCTCTTTGTTTTCCTTTATCAGTCTTAACATAACCTTATCAATTTTATTACTCTTTTTAAAGAATCTATCTTTGTTTCCATTCATCCTCCTTGTTTACACTTGTTTCCTATTTCATTAATTTGATTTTTCTTTTTCCTTATATTTAAATCCTTTGACTTAATTTTCTATCAATTTTGGAAAATTCTTGTGATGGATATTTAGATTATTGGTTGACAGTTTTTCTTCTTTATTTTAAATCATGCGTTATAGGTTATAAATTGCCCTTCAACTCTTTTTTTTTGCTGCAAGCAACATATTTTATATATAGTGTTTAAAAATGAATTCTAACATATTATCTAAATTCATTTTTGATTTCCTATCTGAACTATGTGATATTTATGATAATATATTTTATTTTCTAAACATATGGGGAATTTTAATTTGCTCTTTGTTATTAATTTCCATTTAATCATATTTTGAAGAGAATCTAACCTTTCTGTGGTTGTGACATTTTGATATTGTTAATAATTAAGTTCCGTATATTGTTTTTTTTTTATAAATCCATTGGTGCTTGAAAAACAAAATTCTTTTTTAAATCTTCTATATAATTTTAGATTCTTTTCAGGTTAATATGTTAATTGCTGAAAAAGCAAATTGCTTAAAGTAAAAAACATGAAAAAATACCATGCAAAAAGTAACAACAACAACAAAATAACCCACAACAAAACTACTAGAACTAATAAACAAGTTCATCATTCTGACAGGGTGCAAGATTAATCCTTAAAAATCAGTAGCACTCTATACACTGCAAATGAGCAATCTGAGGAGGAATTCAGAAAAGCAAATTCCATATAAAATAGCCATAAAAGAATCAAATATTTTGGAATACACTTAACACAGGACAAAAAGGATCTGTAATCAGAAATCTACAAAATACTAATAACAGAAACCAAAGATGACATGAATAAATGAAAGGATATTCCATGTTTATGGATTGGAAGACAAAATAGGTTAAGTTGTCAGTTCTATCTAAACTGATTCACAGATTCAACGCAATCCATATAAAAATTCCAACAGCCTTTTTTTTTTTTTACAGAAATGGGATAACCAAATAACAAATTTATTTAGATGAGTAAGAGACCTCAAATAGTTAAAAATTCTTTAAAAAGAACAAAGTTGGAAAACTCACATCCTAACTTTAAGGCATGTTACATAGCTATAGAGGTAAAAATAGTACGGTAGTGGCATAAACATAGACATATTGACTAATGGAACCAAATTGAAAATTCAAAAATTGTCCTTCACCTCTACAGTCAAATAATTTTTGACAAAGCTATCTCATACCCGCCCAGCTAGGTCAGATAATTCTATTCAACAAATGGTGCTGGGGGAACTGGATATTCCTATACCAAAGACAAAAAGATGACCCTGTCTCACACCTAATACAAAAATTAATTTAAAGTGAATCAAAGACCTAAATATAAAAGCTAGAGCCAAAAAACTCCCAGAAGAAAATGTAGAGGAACATCTTCAAGATCTTGGAGTAGGTTGTGGTTTCTTAAATCTTAAACCTAAAGTATGAGCATCAACTACAAAAAATAGATAAATGGAACCTCCTCAAAACTAAATATTTTTGTGCTTCAAATGACTTTGTCAAGAAGGTTAAAAGGCAGTGTAGCAATTTGACATGGTTTCTGAATTCCAAAAATCGATATTGGATTATGTTTGTGAACTGGTCTGTACCTGGGCATGGTTAAATTATGATTAGGGCATTGATTGGGCCACATCAGTAAGGCTTTGAGTCTCCAACCCCTTGTTGGGTGGGGACTCACAGATAAAACTGCACGGCAGAGCAGAGGAGCTCATTGGAGTTTTGGTGTTGGAGTTTTTGGATCCTGGAGTTTTGAGCTGGAGTTTGAGTAGTAAACACAGAGATGCAGAACAGATGAGCCCAGAGGGAATCAAGCCCCAGGGAGTGAGACAGAGCCAGTTGCCTGATAGTCTATAGCTGGCCTTGTGGAGAAAGGCAGAGTTTAGAGGGCTTCATAGTCTACAGTTGACCTTGTGGAGAAAACAGAGGAGCTGAGCCCAGAGAGAAATGAGACCTGGGAAAACAAGAACCAGGGAACCCTGAACCCTGGCAGACATCAGCAGCCATCTTGCTCCAACACATGGCAATAGACTTTGGTAAGGGAATTAACTTATGATTTATGACCTGATAACTGTAAGTTTCTACCCCAAATAAATGCCTTTTATAAAAACCAACAGATTTCTGATATTTTGCATCAGCACCCCTTTGGCTGACTAATACAGGCAGCCTACTCATTGGGAGAAAATTTTCAGAAACCACATATCCCATAAAGATTTGCTCTCCATAGTGTATTATGAGATTATACAAAACAATGATAAAAAGACAAGCAATCTAATTAGAAAATGGGCAAAAGAAATAAACAAAGATTTTTCCAAAGAAAAATTCAAATGGCCACAAAGTACATGAAAAGATGTTCAACATCAATACCTATTAGGAAAATGAAGATCAAAACTACAATGAAATATCATTTCATACCTTACAGAATGGTTTTCATTAAAAAGGCAGAAAACTGCAAGTGGTTGAGAGTATGTGGAGAAATGGGAATACTCATTCACAGCTGGTAGGAATGTAAAATGTTGCAGGCTCTAATGAGGACAGTGGATTAGTCAGTAATCTCTAGGGAAACACAGCTAATGTTCTAATCTCTCTAAGCCTTTGGATCCCCTCATCTACAGTATACCAGGGCAGTTCTGGCATTTTTTTTTTTTACCTCAGGCAACATCAGCCATCCTTTGGTCCATGTTTCAGCCAGCCACCCGAACAAATGTTTAGACCCCTTTCTAACCACTTGAGCTACAGCATTAAATCCAGAATCTGTGCTTAGTGATCCCATATCAATAAATTCAATCTGATGAAACTTTATAATTCTTCTACCATTATCACATTTATTTAATATCTATTTCCACATATATTCCCTTGAATTCTGTCTATAAAAATTGGAAAATTCATGCATTTCTTTTGGAGTATATAATACTTCCTCATGTGTTATAATTTGTATTTCACTTTTGGGAGCATTGTTGTGATTGTAGTTATAAGACTTGGAGAAAGGTGGTGTACTGAGGGTGGATAGTGAGAAGCATTAGAAGTGTCTTGCACAATTACTCAATAAATGAGGGAACCTGAATTCCCAGCTTGGAGAGATCTGCCACATTCCCCAAGGGAGCAGCAACAGTCCGCTGAGTGCAGAGGCAGTGTCTGGCAAAAGAGGATGGCCCACTGATGGGTTCTTGTTATTGAGGACTAGCCTTATGAGTATTTGCTCATATAATTGAAACTTAGCCTTCTGTTATGGGGTGCCTAAGGGTTGCCACCTGAAAGCCTAATTTTTGCTCAAATGTGGCCTCTCTCTAAGTCAAACTCATCATATGAATGCATTACCTTCCCCCCAATGTGGGACATGATTCCTGGGGATGAGCCTCCCTGGCAATGAGGGATTAATACCAAGTGCCAACTGGCAACACGATTGGAAAAATACCTTGAATAAAAGGGGGGAATGGTAGAGAGAAATGAGTTCACATGACTAAGAGACTTCAAAGAGAGTTGGGAGGTCATCCTAGAGATAATGCATACGCACACCTCAGTAGGATCTCATAGAACACCAAAGTGGATATCACCCCACACAGAGGGACCCCTGAGGGCTCTGGAGACACCCAGGTCCTATATAAATGGGGATAGCCCCACAGATTGATGCCTAATTAGTGGGCTCTTCGTTGGAATCTGTGCTCCTGAGAGTGACAGAGTTGGACTCAAAAAAGTCCTCCCTGCACATGGTCCAACAGTCCCTTCTATTCAAACCTATATGTGATGCTGGAGTTTTTAGGTATACTTCCAGAGACTGAAGATTCTGGCCTACCTATGTGCCAGCTGTGCCTGGAATCTCGGTGGAGCTGCAACTCCTACCCTACAGCTCAATGGACTCATCCAAGTCACCTGAAGAGGAGACGACGATGGGCAACGGCCATCCCAGGGAAAGGAGAGGACCTGCAGCTGCAGACAGGATAATCCCATCCACTGTATCCATGGGATATAAGCCCTCTCTCACTTGGAGGTGGAGTAACATCACCATCCCAGTCCCCTCAGGATTGGGGGAGGAGCTATGGACTAAAGTGGACATGGTGGTGTTCTGTTGTAGACATATTGTGATTCAAGCAATGGAAGAAATTGTAGAGAGGTGGAGCCGGTGGCCACTGGGCATTTTAAGGGCAGGGAGGGGAGGGGCAGTTGAAATACAGTGGCTTTTTGGGAACTTGGGGGTTGTCCTGAGTGGCGTGTTGGCGACGGATATAGGCCATTTTGCATCAGCACATACCATGCAGAACTCTGTGGGAGAGAGTGTGGTCTATCATGTGAACTGTGGTCTATGCTCGGTGACAAGGCACCAGGATGTGTCTATCCATTGCGGGTGTTGTGCCACACTGATGAAGGATGGTGGTGTGGGATGTTGTTGGAGGTGTGGGAGGTGGGGAACATGGGAATCCCTGTAATTTCTTAGTAATATTTAGGTAATCTAAGCACCTTTAAAAAAAACTGTATATATATATATATAGCATTTATGTAAACAAATGGACATATATGCATATGTGTTTATATATCATTTTACAAATATTGGTATGTATTTTGAAAAATTTGATTTTTACCCACAATAAAAAAAGTAAAAAAAAAGGATATTAAAACAATTGACACAATTAGTAGTGATAACAACGACAAAGACAACATAATCAAAGTAAAAAAGACAAAAGTCATATTATAAGAAAGTATGAGCAATGCATATGACAAGGTGTTTGTACTCAGAGTGTGCATTTTAAAACTCCAATACTTCCAATAAGAAAATGTAAACAACTGGATAGGAAAATTGGCACTAGATACCTGAGTGGCATTGCAGTGACAGATATAGGCCATTTTGCATCAGCATATACCATGCTGAACTCTGTGGGAGAGAGTGTGGTCTATGATGTGAACTGTGGTCTATGCTCGGTGGCAAGGCCCTGGGATGTGTATATCCATTGCAGGTGTGGTGCCACACTGATGAAGGATAGTGGTGTGGGATGTTGTGGTAGGTGTGGGGGGTGGGGAACATGGGAATCCCTGTAATTTCTCAGTAATATTTGGGTAATCTAAGCACCTTTTATATATATACATATATATATATATGTATATATATAAAATAACATTTATGTAAGCAAATGCACATATATGCATATGTTTTTATATATCAGTTTACAAATATTGGTATGTATTGTGAAAAATTTGATTTTTACCAACAATAAAATAAAAAAAAAGAATAAGGGGGAAAATGACCCACTAAGTAAATAAAATAAAATTATTACCCTAAATATACTCTCATTTTAAAAATAATATGTATGTATATATTTATTCTTATTTGTATGCTTACACAAAGATAATTTTAAAGATAGATTTTCACCTTCTGAAATACAAATTACATTATAATGTGTATTATTTAATTTTATTTTTCTAAAATAAATGTAAGGTCTTTATAAAAAAAAAAGATTTAAGACTTTAAGATGTATAAACCCATTGTGACATTGAATAATTAAACAATATATTCCAGACAACAGTATTAAATAATGATATACATGAGCATAAATTATGTATCTCAAATATGACAGATGTTATAAATCATATTGCATATTAATGAAATGTAATGTTTTTTCAGATTCAAAAAATTAATTACATTTTTAATGTTTATCATAAAACTATTACTTAAAATAATTCATTACGCAATAAAACATAATAAAACCAAAAAAAAAAAAAGTGTTTTGCAAGCCATGTAACTCAGGGCATTCCATTGCAGCTTCATCTGGTGAGATAGGATTATCTTGTGAGACAGGATTAACAGCTTCATGCTGGGGTTGGATGGCAGTCTCTTCAAGGCAGAGGGAGATTGGGTGATGGTTTCCTCAGAGCAAGGAGGGGGTCATAACTCCTTGGGGGAAACTGGAGTGTGAGTGATAGTTTCCTTATGGAAGGCTGGAATTCAAGTGTCCATTTCTTCAGGAAATCCTCGAGGTTAAGTGCATTTTTCCTGTGGGGAGCAGGTTGGGTAGCTGTCTCCTCAGGGTAGAACATTACAAGTCTTTCTGGCAAAGACTCAGCAGAATATAGGGTTTCAATATACCCACTACTATCGTCATCAACCCATATTACTGCAACCCATTCCTCAGGATTCCACACCTTTCCAATCAATGCCTTCACTTTAACAGCAGACACCCAGAAAGGTTGTTTGTTTAGTTAGCTCATAATTTTCTAAATAAATAAATAAAAGTCAAAACCAAAAATTAACCAAAAGAAAGCTTGTCTACTCTACCTAATATCAACAGAAAATATATTTTGAGGTAAAAAATATTTCTAATGATAAAGGATACTTCAAAATGATCTAGTTCACTAGTAAGAGAATAAGAATTATAAATTTATTTGCAATTACTTAGATACAAAATATAGAAGTCAAAAATTGGTGGAATTAAAAGCAGACACCCACGAATACCCAAACATTCGGTGAGATTTTACTTTTTCGGCAGAAGGCGTTGAAGGGACACTGCTCAAGGAAAGTGCTTCTCTTCTGGGTTGCAAAGTGCTTTTGCTTTTTTTGCAATTGGCTAGCAGGTAAGGCCCACAAGGGTGTCCACTCCCTGTGGGTTCAATTGCACCCTTACAGAGGCCTTCTCCTGAATGTCACTGGTGCTGGGCTGACTTCCCAAGATGGTGCTTTCCTGCTCACCAGGCTCAGCTTGAAGCACATTAGTGAATGTTTCCTTTATTTATAATTTGCCTGATTCAAACCCAAGCCATTCTCCTTCAGACCCAACTTCCGGACAAGTATCCTCCTATATGCTGATTGTTTGATGTTTCTTAGTAAGCCAGCTACTGATATATACCACATACCAAGACCAAATAATGTGTTCGTTCAGACAGTTTGTTCAAAGAATAAAGTCAATCAGCATTAGAATTCCAAGAAATTATGTCTATTCACAGCCAGACTATTTAAAAACATTTTAATGTAGTTTACCATTCATACATGAACATTCATAATGAATAAGTGTATAGTAAAAGTTGTGAACTTACAAAACAAGCATGCATATCATCATACAGGGCTCCCATGCATTATGTCATGAACAACACTTTATATTGTTCTGAAACAATTGTTACAAACTATGAAAGAGCATCATCAAAATAGTACTACTAACTATAGCACATATATTACATTTGGTGTATTTTCCACCAACTCACCCAGTTATTAGCACCTTTTATTAGTATTATATACTTGCTATAGGTCATCAGAGAATGTTTTCATATTTGTTCTGTTAACAACAATGGGAGCTGATGATTAATGTAAGTAGAGATTTTAATAAGGTTTGCTGCAAATGTGTGGGAAAGAATAGAGTTTATGGTAACATTATAGTGAACATAACTAACACTGCTGATTTATAAGTGTGTTTGTGGCTGAAAGGGGTAGTCTATGGATGCAACATTTCAATTGATAGGAAGCTAGTGAATAATGTAAGGAATGTGTAACATTGATTTCGGTAGTTCATGAAGATTGTGACTAATAGTATACGGATGTTCTTTTACAAAGTGTTAAGAATATGCTGCTTCATGGGAAATTACAACTAATGTAACTCATGGATGATAGTTAACAGTAATATTGTAATATTTTGGAAGCAATGGCAAAGAAGATATTTTATCAGTTCTAAGGGAAAATGTTGGGGTGTATAAAGTGGTATGGGATTTTTACTTTAGAATTAAAGAAAGCATTATAAAATTGACTTAGATGATGGCAGTACAACTCTGTGATCAATACGAGAGCCATGAAGTGTACACTTTGAATGGATTATAAAAATCAAGGAACTGTATAGCACAGCAGACATTTTAAAGATAAGGCCAAATTCAATTACTTACCAAAATAGTTAGAGAATTTGCTATATCTGCTATTGTGCTGCTCCTTTCACCCCATTTTTTATTAGAGAAGTGCATTTACAGAAAAATTATGGAGAAAATACAGTTCCCCATACCCTTTATTATTTAAACCTTGTATTTGTGTGGTATACTTGCTAAAATTGATAAAACAATATTATAATCATACTCTCAACGATAGTCCTTGGTGTATATTATGACTCCCACTCTATGTTGTACAATCCTAGATTGTTTTTGGTTTTTAACATTGTTATTCTAGAAACATATATAAAACCTACAAATCCCCCTTTTAACCATAAACAAATATTTAATTTAGCATGGTTAGTTTCATGCATAATGTTGTGCTACCATCACCACTATCCATTACCAAAACTTTCCCATTATCCAAAATAGAAACTCTATACAGTTTAAACATCAACTCCCCACTTCATACTTACACCTCCATATGTCATACCCTATATTATAGTTTCTGATGCTTTGAATTTTTTTATTCTAATTATTTAATATCAGTAAAATTATCCAATATTTACCCCTTGTGTCTGGCTTATTTCACTCAACATTGTGTCTTCAATGTTCATGCATTTTGCCACCTGTCTCAGAACTTCACTCCTTTTTTCAGCTGAATAATATTCCATATGTTTAGACCACATTTTGCTTATCTATTCAACAGTTGGTGGACACTGGGTTGCTTCTATATTCTGGCAATTTTGAATAATACCACTAGTGAACAACTGTGTGCAAATAGATGTTTGACCACCCTCTTTCAATTCTTGTGAGTATCCTATCAATCTTCCACAGAAGTGCCGATGCAAATTCCCAGAATTTTGTTGGCTTTTTAAAATATTTTATTGAAGTATATCAGTTGTACATGAACATACATAAACAATAAGTGTATAGCAATAGTTGTGAACTTACAAAACAAACATACATAACTTCATATAGGGCTCTCATATCTCTCACTACCACCAATACCTTGCATTGCTGTTAAACATTATTAACTAATGATTAAAGAACATCCTCAAAAAGTTACTACTAACCAAAGTATTTCCCCCAAACCAGCACTATTATTACTATTATTATATAATTTACACATGAACATACATAAACAATGACAGTATAGTAAAAGTTGTGAACTTACAAAGCAAATATTCATAGTATCATAGAGGGGTCCCAAACATGAACCTTCCACCAACACATTACATTGTCGTGAGGCATTTTTTACAAATTATGAAAGAATATTGTCAAAATCTTACTCCTAGTTATAGTCCTTATCTTATATTTGGTGTATTTTTGCCCCTACCTACCCTATTACTATTTTTTAAATATATTTTTATGACAGAAGCTGTAAGCTAAACAAAACAATCATGCACATATGCAGAATTCCCAAACAACATCCCTCTAACAACACACCACATCATGGTGGAACATTTGTTACAGATTCTGAGATAATATCATCTGATTATTACCAGGTCCATAGCGTATATTTGCACCCATTTTCCACATTCCTCCATTATCAACACAGTACATCTTTGGCATAGATGCAAGAATATTACATTATTACTGTTAACTACCATCCATAGTTCACTCCAGTTTTATTTTGCCCATGCTTCTTCACATTCCCACCACCCTGCAATAGTGATGTACATCTGCTCTAGCTCACAAAGGACACTCTTGCATCTGTATCATCACCCACAATTCTCATCCAGCTCAGAGTTTACTGTGCTATTCAGTCCCTAGATTATTCTCTAGCTTTCTGTCAACTGGCATTTACATCCGTAGACTACCATTTTCAGCCACATCCCCATTTACAAACCAGCTGTTATCACTGTAGTGTGTTACCATCAACTCTGTACATTTCCACACTTTTACAGTAAAGCTAATTAAAACTTCAACATACTTTAAACATCAGTAGTCCCTCTCAGTCCTCCTCTTATCTCCTTTAAGAATCCACCACCTACCACCAGGTCTTGAAGATATTTTCCTACATTTTCTTCTAGAAGCTTTATGGTTCTCACTTTTATATTTAGGTTTTTGATTCATTTTGAGTTAATTTTTGAATAAGGTGTGAGATAATAGTCCTCTTTCCTTCTTTTGCTATGGATATCCAGTTTTCTCAGCACCATTTGTTGAATGGATTGTTCTGCCTGAGCTGGGTTGGTTTGACAGGCTAGTCAAAAATCACCTGACCATACATGTGAGCGTCTGTCTCTGAACCATCATTTTGGCTCCATTGACCTATGTGTCTGTCTTTATGCCAGTACCATGCTGTTTTTACCACTGTAGCTACGTAATATGACTTAAAATCCAGAAATGAGAGTCCTCCAACTTCACCTTTCATTTTCAAGATGTTTCTGGCTATTCAGGACCCTTTATGTTCCAAATAAATTTGATAATCAGGTTTTCCTTTTGTTTAAAAAAATGCTGGTTGAATATTTATCAGGATTGTATTGAATCTCTATATCAATCTGAGTAGAATTGACATCTTAATGATATTTAGACTTCCAATCCATGAGCATGGAATGTTCTTCCAATTACTTAGGACTTTTTAAAAATTTCTTTTAACAATTAGTTCTAGTTTCCTGAATATAAGTGCTTTACATCATTGGTTAAATTTATTTCTGAATATTTAGGTTTTATCTGTTATGTTGTATTTTCACCACTCTTTTGACACTTTTAATTACTTTTATTGATATAATCTTCATTTCTAGACTCTCTTCCAGGCCTCTCTCTCTTGACATTTCTTTCCAGGCTGCAGCACACCCTTTAGTATTTCCTGCAAAGCCAGTCTCTTGCTTTCAAACTCTTTCAGTTTCTATTTATCTGTGAATCTTCTAAACTCACCCTAATTATTGAAAGGCATTCTGACAGATATAAGATTCTTGACTGCAAGTTTTTCTCTTGCAGTATCTTAAATATATCAACCACTGTCTTCTTGCCTCCATGGTTTCTGGGGAGAAATTAGCACTTACTCTTATTGGGTATCTCTTATATGTTATGCATTACTTTTCTCTTGCTGCTCTCAGAATTCTCTCTTTGTCTTTGTCATGTGACATTCTGATTAGTATGTGTCTCAAAGTTGGTCTCTTCAGATTTTTTTTCTGTGAGTATGTTGTGCTTCTTGGACATGGATATCTATGTCCTTCAATAGGGTTGGGGAATTTTCTACTATTATTTCTTCAAATATTCCTTCTGCCCCTTTCCTTCTCTTCTCCTTCTGGGACACCCACAACACATGTCTCTTGATGTCATTTCATTCCCTGAGAATTTGTTCAAATTTTTCCATTCTTTTCTTCATCTGTTCTTTGGTATCTTCACTTTCAGTGGCCATTTCTTAAGCTCACCAAACCTTTCTTCTGTCTCCTCAAATCTGCTATTAGATGATTCCATTCTCTTTAATTTCATTTATTGCCCCTTTCATTCCCATAAAATCTGCTATTTTTCTATGTATGCTTTTGATTCTTCTTTGTGCTCATCCGATATCTTCTTAATATCCTTAATTTCTTAAGCCATCTCATTGAATTTTTAAGGAGATTTGTTTGAACATCAATGATTAGTTTTCTCAACTCTTTTATGTCATCTAGAGGCTTATCTTGTTCCTTTAACTGGGCCATATCCTCTTGTTTCTTGGTGTGGATTGTAATTTTTTTATTTTTTGGTGTCTTGGCAGCTGACTTAGTAGAGTATTTAATCTTAGTGCAGTTTTTTTCTTTAGTTTAGGGCTTCCTTTCTCCCTTACTGATTGTGTAGTAGAAGTCAAGGATATAGTTGGTGCAATAAGCTATGTAGACTCAAGCTGTCCTCATTGCCCCAAGGACCAAAGAAGTTTCTCCCAACTTTCTCTTTTGCCAGGGGTAGGGACAGAGCCACAGCTTTGTGGAAAAAGCCAACCCATGCAGGCCAGACAGTTGTTGCCCAGAGATTGATGATGCTTCAGGCCCCTTTCTTTCTTCCCTGGGGCGGGGATGGATCTGCAGGTGTGGGCAAGAATTTATGAGTGCAGGTCCAAGATGACCACAGTTGCCCTGTTAGATTTCCAATTATTCAGTCTGTGCCAGCCTAATGTACCTGCAGTTATCCGTATAGGCTGGTACAGGGCCCACCAGTTTCATCTCTGGCTGAGGTGGGCCTGAGGCTTAGGCTAGAAATGCAATCTGATGTAGATAGAAAGAAGCCAGTTCCTACTAGCACTGTAATTTATATTCAGCCCCAATTTCCCTTGTGTCAGGCACAGTGTTGAGATGGTGGCTATCAGCCTCTTTCTGACTTGGATACGTTCAAACTCTAGGTGTTCTTAGGATTAAACTTTAGCTCACCAAATTTACTAATCATTAGCTGAAGTTGGTCCCCAATTGTTTCTTCCTTCCTCATTTTGGGGAAGTGGAGCTTCCAATTCCAGCCACAGAACAGCTCCTGAGGTGGCTGTGCCTCCCATAGAGGATGGGTACTGACCTCCATAACATGGAGTGCTCTGCTTATGAATCATCTCTGCAGATGGGCAGTCTCCTCCTTCCATTCTTTCAAGGATGTTGCAGGATCCTCTTCTGGTCTCCTGGAGCCCCCAGAAAGTGCTTTGGATAGCTCTAGGTAATTGCTAACTGCCGTGTAACAGGAGCCGATTCTAGGAGCTCCTCACTCTGCCATCATCTTGCTGGTTGTCTCCTCTGTTGGCTTTTTAAAGGGGTATTTATTTAGGGTAAAAGCTTACAGTCCCAAGAACATAGAAAATCCAACACAAGGTACCAAAGGAGGTATTTTCTCACCAAAGTCAGCTGCCACATGTTGAAGCAAAATGGAGGACCATCTCTGCAGGGTTTAATCCTTCCCCTCTGGGCTTCACCTTCCTCTTGAGGTTTCATGGGCCCTGCTTCTTCCCACTTTCAGATGCAGGCTGGAATAGGGCTTGTCTCTCAGGGCTTCCTCCATCAGTCTCAGCTCTCTTCCCAAGTTATCAGAGAAATGGTCCATCTCTCCCTGAGGATTAGTTGTTTTGGCTTTCTCCTTTCAGTCACATGGCAGGATCAAAAATGACAAAGTTCTGTCATCTGTGTGTGTCTTCTTGAGGGAGTGTCTATTTATATAAGACCCAGTAAGTGGTTTGGGGATCAAACTGAGACATGACCACTGGCCTAGTCAAATTGAAATAGTCCTAACTCAATTTTAACAGGTAATGTAATCAAAGTCATCTCAGGTGAATTCAATACATTCAAAGAGTATTATACCCAGAGGAATAGATTAGTTTGCAAACACAATCTTTCTCTTTTGGGGATTCATAAAATAATCTCAAACTGCCACAAGTATATACCTGGAAATAGAATTTGTGAGTCATATGGTAAATCTATTCTTAATGTTTTGAAGAGCTACCAAACTCTTCCAGAGAAGATGCACCATTTAACATTCCCACCAAAAAATGTATGATTGTTACTTTTCTTCTATAACTTCTCCAGTAATTTTCCAGTAATTTTAATTGGATGCTTTTTCTTTTTGTTCTTGAGTTGTAGGATTTATTTATATTTTTAGATATTAAACCCAGTTCAACTATGTGGTTCCCAAATATTTTCTTTCATTCTATAGGTTTTCTTTTTTGCTTTTGTGATAAATTTCCCTTTTTTGCAAAAACCATTTTCAGTGTTGATGCAGTCTCATTTATTTTTATTTTTTTTCTATTCATTCTCATGCTTCAGATATGAAGTCTAGGAAACCATTGCTAGCACAAAGTCCTAAAGATGCTACCTTACATTTTCTTCTAGGAGTTTAATTGTTTTTGTTCTTTCATTGATGTCTTGGATCCATTTTTAGTTAATTTTTGCATGTTATATGAGGTAAATGGTCCACCTTCATTCTCTTGTACATGGTTTTCCAGTTTTTCCAGCAATATTTGTTGAAGAAACTGTTCATTCTCCACTGAGTGTACTTGGTAAACTTGTCAAAATTCAGTTGTCCATAACATGCCTCTATAGAAAATGAAATTGTTCATCTTGTCATAGTGTGTTATTTCAGTGGGTGGAGATACACATGGCAGAGGCCCCAGGAAGAGAGATGAGACATTTGCCTGATAGTCTACAGCTGGCCTTGTGGAAATAGCAGAGCAGCTGAGTCTGGAGAGAGGCAAGCCCCAGGAAAAGAGGAACCCAGGAAGCCTGAAACCTTGCAGATGTTGGCAGCCGTGCTACTCTAATACATGGAAATATACTTTGGTGAAGGAGGTAACTTGTGCTTTATGTCCTGGTAACTATAAGCTTCTTCTCCAAATAAACACCATTTATAAAAACGAACCAATTTCTGTATTTTGCATCAGCAATCCTTTGGCTGACTAATACAGAATTTCATACCAAGAGTGGAGTACTGCGTTCGAGATTACCAAAATGTTGGAATGGTTTTATAAATGGGTAAGGGGCACTTTTTGGAGGAATTGTTAGATGCTTGATGGAAAAGTCCTAAATTGCTTTGAAGAGATTGTTAGTAACGTGGATGCTGAAGAGTCTTTTTATGATGACTTAGAAATAAATAATGAAACTATTATTGGAAACTGGAAGAGAGATGATCCATGTTTTAAAGTCAAAATGAACTTAGCAATATTAACTCCTGGTGTTTTATGGAAGGCAGAATTTGAAAATGGTGAGTCAGGGCATTTAGCTGAAGAATTTTCCAAAGCAAACTCAGAAAATGTGATGTGGCTTGGATTCTCCTTACAGCTTATAGTAAAATGCTAAGCAAGTGAGATAAGCTGAAGTCTGAACTGTTGGACACAAAGAAAACAGAAACTGATTCCAGAATTTCCAAGTCTCTGGAAATTGAGCTCCCAGATGATAGTGCTCCATCTGAGGAGTTGACTAAACTTTGAACTTATAAGTCAGAATTGAAAATGCAGTTATCTGGGAAAGACTTGATTACTGTCTGATGGCTTGGATCCCTGCTTCCTGCATGCTAAACCAACAAACTCTTTGAGAGAGCTATATGAACAAAATCACTGTCAGCTCAGAATAAAAGGGACATGGAAGAGAGAGATTGAAGAGGAAAGAGCTTTAAGAGGAAAACCATGGAAGCTGAGATCTGGAATTAAGACATCTATCGCCAAGAGTGGAACCTCACCCATGTATATAGAGAGGGTGACTTTACCCCAGCAATTGAAGAGTGTGGATGCTCCTGTCCATTAAGCAGGGAGAGATTTGCTGCCCCAGGGGACAGAGAGGGTGGAGCACATTTTCCAAGGATTAGGCAGGATAAGATCACCAGCCCATAGGTCTGAGAGGGGTGGGCCTGTCACCCATGAATTAGAGAAGTGCAGGTTGTCAATTCATTGTTCTGAGAATTTTGGGCCTGTATACAAAAGGTTAGTGAATACTGTATTCACTTCAATGTAATAGGAGTGTTAAGACTTTGCCATAGAGATCAAGGGAAGTTGTGGCCTCACAGCAAAACTATGGACCACTTAAATGAAAATATTAAACAAATTTCTACCAATATAGTTGATACAATCTGGCAATTAAAAGGTTTATTTGATACCTATTCCTGAGTCAAATCTTCTATTCATTTCTTTGTGTCCTGTACTGCTTAAGTATATTTATAAACATAAAAGCAATGATGGATGGTGGGTCAACTACCCCAGGTGAATATACTTCAAGAAACTTAGGCAATATGAGCCTAAATTCCTCAGACAGATAGAAGAATGCATACAGTGAATGTTCAGCAAGAAATGAAGGTTCTGTTATTTTCTGGGTTGATGGTACTAAGAATTGCTGGAATCTGCCCAAATATCCCCATTACATATTATCAGAATCTTTCTCCTTCCTGCTTATTGCCATTAATTGAAAAAAAGTTAGCAAGACTATGAATCAAATTTGCAATGCAATTCAGTCACTGACAGTAAAAAAAATAAGGCTATCATAGACTGAATTTATGATTATAAAAAATAAAAGATTGTTTTAGGTCAGGCACAGAAACTCTGGCTTCCTATGCTTTGAGCTTGGAATTTAAAGTCCTAAGATCATATTTTCTTCCTTAAAAAGTGTCAGAAAATTCTAAGCCACCTCATTCTTATGAGCTGTGCTAATCAGGATTCATCTTAGAAACAGCCATTCTATGTATCCAGGGATTAAAAGCCTTAAAATGTTAGGAGGATTTGGAAAAGCAAAAGGTGAAAGAAGTCACATGAAGTTCTGAGACTGGCTCTTAAGGTTTTGGTGAGAAGCTACAGCAATTCTAAGATATTCCAGGAAATGTACACCAATAATCATTGTGGTAAACATAAAGAAGGTGGTTCTCAAAATCTTCCTTCGAAGCTGCTATTAAAACTTGCATTTGTCCACATATCTGCCTCTCAACCCCAGCATAGAAAAATGCTGGGATTTTTTTCCCCTTCTCTTCCTCCTTCCAAACTGTCTTTTATTAATAAGTTTTAACACAGAAATATTTTGAGATATGTGCATCTTCCTGTCTCCCCTGGGATGTAGCAGTTAATTTAGTAGCAGGTAAAAATGATTCTAAGTTCATAACACTCAATTCCACGTTGAAATCATCCAGTCTGTGTCCACATTTGATTAAAATCCATGTTCTTAATCACAATGTTAAAATGTCTCTTGGTATATGGGTTATCAATGCATAAATTTCCTCCTTTTAAATTTAGACTCAACAATTTAAATTCCAAAGGAATTTAATACTTTTCATCCTTATTAAAAATTAATAAACATTGAGGAGTTCATCAAGCCTCAAATAAATGAGCTGCTTACCATAACAGTATTTTGGCTATAAGGTCACCATTTTCATTTTGTCATTCCTTCTGAAGATTTCAAAAATGTGTATTTATCCCTGGTGATTTTCTATAAATTTTGTCAGTAGAGAACATCAAGTGATAGACCCTATAGTCAAAATAATACATTTTGCTATTAGAGTCGACTGGTATCTTTATCATTATAAGTATAGTGACATATTATATATTTTGAAAGAACCTTTCATTTGTTTGATAATCATACATGTTGTCTGGGTCCTTGCCAATCTTTATGTAACAGGGAACTGTGTGAAATCATAATCTGTCCCCAAATATTAATATCTCATTTGTTCATTTTATACTCTGCATTTATAACTCCTATATTAACAATGATCAAGATATTTTTCATTTTCATAGTTAACATTTCTATAATTTTCAGTCCTTCATCAGTGAGCCAGACGTGTACAAATAAGCAAAAAATATTTTATTTAAAATTCTCTTGTCATGTGGATTCAAATGATGTTTTCTGATACATTTTCCTCTGAAGTTTTCTCATGGATGGGGAGAGAGATAAGGAGAGTTAGCTATCTTTTCCCACTGGCCACTTGTTAGTAAGATTGCTCTCAGTGGCACTTTAGATGTCATCATGACTCAGTTCTAATTTGGAAGATTTCCTTTGATTCCAGTAATCTGTCAGGCAATATCACTCATTCCCAAGGGATATCTAGAAGAAGTTACAGGAACAAACGGCAAGGAAATTCTCCAATTCTCTGACTTCTTAGAACTCTGCATTGGCAATGTTTCATTTATTCACAGATGAAACAACTGAGCTTTGGCAGAATGTATTGTTGTAATTCTCAAAAGAAAGTGTCCCTTTTTGGAATAGTATAACTCCATAAATAAATTCAACTAACACCACTATGTAAGAAAATTCAAGATACCAATTTGAAATCAAATCAGTACTTTGCTGGAGGGTTGAAACTTCTACAAAAAAGACAAAAATTTGATTGGTTTCTCTCTTTCCATTTAGTTTACCTTGAGATTACCATGCTTTCTGAGCACTACTAGTATCATTAACTACTACACATTTGCAATCAATAATTCATTCAGAAAAATCATTCCTAAATGCTAGTGGAAATAGTAGGATTCTTCATTCTTCATCTTCTTGCTTGAAATTTAGTGAGAAATTTAGAAGAAACGATCAAAAACTATACATAAATATATCTACATATATATATATATGTGTTGATTTGATTCAATCACTTGCCTTCTCAAGGCCTATTCCAATAGCATTCTTGTATTACCTATTGAGATACTTTTATCTTACATAAGGAATTGTATATACCTCCAGTTGCTGTTCTTTTTTTACTTTTCTTATCATCATACATTTCATTTACTTTTTCTTGCTTCACTATGTTGCTTCATAAGGATGGTGAGAGCAGGTTTTATTGGGTGAGTGATATGTCTCCATATGAAAGGATATTTACGTCATGCATATATTAATTTTTATGACAGTTGGCATAAGAAAATTTATTTATGTAGTGTTACTTTTTTTCAGAGAAAGGATTTTTAATTTCTTTTATTTGCTAAAATCTTTCCATTTGAATGAATATTTCATTGTAACAGAATTATTTTCTGCTTCCACAACGATGATGCTATATTTCTCCTTTAAATTCTGTTATGGATTATTATTTTTAATTTTCTAATTTTATGCCACATGTGTTTCTGAAGAATTTAAATATAAATTGGTCCATATATTATATTTATATCACTATTTTTTTAATTTTTACTACATGCAACCTCTTTGACATACATAAATTATTGAACATATTGGCATCTATCTTTTCAAAACCAATTTTCTTACAACCATTCTTAGACAACTTTATAAACTTCTTTGATAATTTTTAATGTGTACCTTATATGCCTCTTGTACAATGGTCATGTGACTTTTTCCATTTTATGTTCTCTTGAGGTGGGACTGTCAGATTTGCTTCATTCATGTCATATCCTAAGATAGTGAAAATGGTCTAATATAATACATGACCATTCTGGCTTTTTTCCCCTCCTAATATAATTCATATTTTCCTGGTTAAACTCTTCTGTTTTAGAATTCACTCTATTTTTCTGCTTTCAAACATCATGCCTAAGTATGGAGAACAATTTAATCCCATGTATCTCATTTCAAAAGGAGGTTCCCATATTCCTTAGTGGAAGTTATTTTGTGATATCTTTCCCTCCCTTTCTCTGTTTTATTATCCTTTCCAAATATTGGTTCTATAAATTGGGCCTCTTTTGTATATATCTTTTTTCTTCTCCTTTCCACATGGTAACTTTTGCAGGTCTTTAGCTTAAGTTCATGTGTAATAATTTCCCCTCTTCTTTTTGATTTTTTTAAGAAGTATATATGTAAAGTTTGAAAGATGAATTTTGTCTCATTATGCCTATTTCGTTTTTGCCCCCTGTTATACTTTAACGGTTTATATGTGTGTGTATGTGTCTGTGAGTATACACGATAGACATGTACATAAACACAATCATATCCAAGTTTGTGGAATTGGGTTATTTTATAATTGCCTCTTAATTCCTGTAAAACATCAATTTTCATTAGTTTTTGAACTTGTGTGTATAATTTCCTTCTGAGTGTGTATATTTATAAATCTAATGACTTTATATTGTCTCCATTTTTATATGAGGGCTGTCCTGCAATTATGGGTTTCCTGTAATTTGTGGTATAATAAAATAAATTATATCTGCAATGATGTTATATACAGAAATATTGAAAAGGTAAAAATGACTTTCAAGTAATTGTGGGGATAGCATATAACTGTCCCCAAAAGACGCCATGTGAGAAAGACCCCTAAATACTCACTAAAAAACAAATATAACTTCAACAACCTTTCTCTTTTATTTACTTCATTATTTATTTAATTATTTATTTAATTCCACTTAATTTAGGATTACTTCTGGTACTCTTTGTATTTGGAAGACACGTCTCATGTTCAAATGGAGTGGGGAGCAGTTGTCTCCTAAATGAGCTATTCAATATATCCATTCATTCAATAGCCATGTGAATAGTCATTTCAGTCTATCTTGTGACAAGCATTTAATGTCTCACATATATTTGCTTTTTGAGTTACACATCTTAAGCATATTTTCAGCTATTATAACCATTAACATTCACTTATTTATTCTTAAATATTTCAAAGAGGTCAGAAAAATATAAAATTGTCTACTGTTGAAACCTATAACTGCACACTCATTCATACCCTCATGAACATTCAAATATACACATCCCTACATGTGATAGATATTTTCCAAAACATAGAGCATTAGATAGATAGATAGATAAATAGATATAGATAGATAATAGAAGATAGAAAGATAAATAGAGGGACAGATAGAATGTGTGAGGGATGGTATAAATCAGGGGTTCTTAACCACAGGTCTGTGAACTTCAATTGAAATTCAAAAAAACATTTTTTTTCTTGGGTCATGTTGGTGCAGGTGTGATATATTTATTAAATAATCCACAGTAGAGTGTGGTCTTAGTAAGGGGTCCATGGTTTTGCCCTGACTTGCAATGGCATCCATGGAAAAAAAAAAGGTTAAGAACCCCTGATGGTTCTTATTATAAATTATTATCAGGTGCATTTATTTATTTATGATGGTTTGGTATGAACATGAGCATTCAATAAAATTTTATTGCTCTAAGCTCAAACAATTTTATAATCAATACAGAAAATAACATAAATAAAAATATGTGTAAACTAAACACATAAATGATTTTTACAGTCCAATTTCCATGAGTATATAAATTAGGAACATATATAAATAAAATGATAGAATTAGCATTATATTTAATATATGGATGACATCTTGACAAAACTTTTAAAATAAAGTATACATTATTATACCTTTTTTGTATATTTACTTTTTATTTCCAAATATTTAAAATTTGTCATATATATATATTTAGGAGGTACCAGGACCCCATACATGGGAAGCTCAATGACTCAGCTATATCCACTCCCCAATCAGTTTTTTTTTTTCATTTGTTTGTTTGTCTGTTTTATTTTTATGAGGTACCGGGATCAAATTTGGAACTTTGTACATGGGAAGCAGGCACTCAACTTGTCAGTTCCCCAATGTTGCTGTGTATTTTACTTAACAATAAGAGCATGGCTTTTTTCCATAAGAATACTTGTAATTAAAAATATTTCTTAGTATTTTGCCAGTATCATTGTAAGAAAATATTGTAAAATATTAAAATATTTTAGAATAACTTTGAATTCATTTTAATTTTTGAAATTACAGAAAGATGTATATACCTACTTATCACTCAACAAATGGGTAAAGGGGGCTGCACTATCCCTGGCATTAAGGGAAGCTGGACTCTTTATTATATGTGGAAAACATTTATATAAGGCCTTTGCCCCACAATAGTGGGGGGCAATTTGCTTATGATAAGTGCTTCTCAATATCACTTAAGGAGAAAATATAAATAATATCCCATAAAATCGTTAACTCAGCTTTCTACAAATCACATCTGTTGCATGCAAAAAAAAAAAAATCAATCCTGAGTTGCAACAGAATTTTCTACCAGGCAGAACATATTCTGATCCCCAGACTCAGCATACAAATATTTTAAAAGGCTGTATATATCACATTCAATATTATCAAAAGGAGATTTAACTTTACAGATAATTTGTTGGGACTACTCCAACACAAAGAAGACAGTGGAGAATCCATTACCCTTCATAACCTAAGAGTCTGAACATTCTGACAGTGCTACCAGGGGATTCGTGTGTTATGTAAAAATAAATGTTAGTATTACATAAACAAGTCTAGACATGTTGTGAATAACATACAGAATGTAAAAACTGCAGTTCATGTCCACGAAAATTTGGATAAATAAGGCCTTTATGAATTTTAATTTAATTTGAGGTAAGCAATGGGCTTGGTAGCTGGTTGTCATCCTCCCTGCAAACAGTTCTGATCACACAGCTGGGAGAGATCCTATTAGTTACCTACTTCAAATGTTATCTTTTTTAATGGCACCATATTGGAGTGGGTTGACATCTCTTAGGGTGTTTCTCCTTCTGCCCTACAGAATGAAATGCAGCAAAAAATGGAATTTGATTTTACCTGCAGAATACGAGATATTGTTTATATTATATGATAATATTTTCCCAACAAAAATATGTATAAATATTTATCCTCTCAATATGGAATTTTTTTTTTCACTCTGATTCTCACAGGCTAAGCCAGAATTCTGGAGATTGCATTAATTACTTATTTTATAACTGAGAAATGAATCCCATAAAAGTTGTCTTTTTACTTGAGTACCTTATCTAGAAAAGTTTCAGCATTAAAGAAGTAATATGCATTGAACTTCAGCCTATATTCAATAACTCAACAAAAAAGCAATGTTCTATTACTTCCTTTTAATTTTCTCTCTAATGTTTAATACTTTATTTTATGAATTTCTGAATTTCTACATAGGTATTTCTAAGCATGTGTTTTAATTAATATATCCTTAATGAAGTAAGCAAAATCAATTAAAAAACTTAAGTATTTCTAATCTGGATAATTTTTCTAGTTTTATTAATTTTTATATTTAAATTCCTAAACTCATTTTTATCTCAATATGAGTATTACCATTTACTGCTTATATATTTTCTCTGTATGTGTATTTAAAATCTGTATTACAGGGAATGATGAAGTTTTTTCAAGCTACATTAAAGGGTATTTTAATGATTAAAATTATATATATGCACATACATAATTCCCATCAGAATATATCCCTGTTATAAGATTCTTAAATCTTTTATGTGTTTTCTAATGTAAAATAAAAATTCTATATCATCTTTTATCTATTTGAGCATATTAACTATAAGTGTTACATGTCCCACTGTCCCCTTAAATGTCTCAGTGCCTTTGGAGTCATTTAAAAAATGTTTCCTTCCAATGCTTAGGAATTTTCAGATGTTTGTTTAAGATGTCATAAAATCAAGTGAAATCCACTTACGATCTCCATTCCTTGGTGCTTAATGTCTAGTTAGCATTTCTTTAATGATATGAAAGCATGGAGCTGGCCACAATTTTCTTTGGTCCCATCAATGCCATGTAACAGGACTTGTTCCTCTTAGGTTTCAATTCACAAAAGCTGCCTATGATAAATCCTGAAAATATTGTGCTTCTGTTTCAGGAGAGAAATACCCTTAGATATTTTTATGTAATTAAAAATGTATTTTATGATTAAATCTAGCACTTGAACAAAATTCAGATCTTGTGTTTAACTAAGTAAAAACGTTTTGCGGATGGATAAATAGATAGATAGATAGATAGATAGATGATTAATAGAGAGATAGAATCAAGTAGTGCATGAATATCAAAAGCCTTACTTACCCAAAGTAATAATCCCAGTAAAAGTCTGAAGAACATTCCTAGTCTTCCAATGCCCAGGTTATATTACTATATTTTCAGTATTGTGATGAATGAGGGTTTTATTATGTAAATTTCAATTGAAATTTTCCTAGCTGGCTCATCTGTACAATTGTTTCTGGGTAATTAACACTGCTGCCAATTTTAGATTCATCTAATACACTTACAGAGATTGCGAGTTAAACTTATGGGTCTTTGCCTAGGAAATATGACTTTAATTTGTACCCTGTCTAGATATATATTTAATTTTATATCATATATAGTATTATTGTACAATGATTTTGCAGATACTTGAATACGTTTTCATTAGTTTCTAATCTCCAGAATCCTGATAAAAACTTACAATTCTTTTGATTCTTCTGCTGATTTTCTCAATACAGTTTTATATTTTATTTTACAGATTTCTGATGTTCTAAATTGATATTCCTAAGTGTGTATTTTTAACTAATGTGAATAGCATGAGGTAAGCTCTATTATTCATGAAACTTATCCTCTGTTTCCCTGAAGATTTTTTCATAGGGTTTTATTTTGTAATTTTTGGATTGCCAATTGCTTTTTTTAACTTTTGCCCACACTGACCTAGTGGGAACATATAATTTTTCACCTTCTGACATCCTACTGATGAACACATTTTAATTCCAAGGCCACTGATATCACATTTAGGCCCTTTCACTATAAACATTTAATAAATGTGTGGAATGAATGATACCTAGCTAGCTACATAGATTGAATTATAGTAAGATAGATGTATATAAAATGATTATTTTCTCATTATTAGGATGAGCATATTTTCCAAAATATGTATTTGTATTTCAATTACATTTAATGAAAAATGTTCTTCAAATCTTTTAGATATACCAAATGATCTTTTTGTGCTTGAAATTATGCACATACACATAAGTAATTTCATGCAAAATTCATTTCTCTTTGATCCACAAGAGATTTTTGTCACAGTAACATATAGGTGCAAATTCATCCCTTCTCTTTGTGTGTAATAAATAGAGGTTTCAAAACGTCCCATAGTCCCCTTAATTTTTTCAGTATATTTAAAGTCACTTAAAAATGTGTAATCTGTTTTTCTCATTCAAAATCCAGATTTGGCACTCCAGTGTATTCCTGAGATTTCTGTTCAAAATTGTGAATGAGTCAATAAAAATTTGCCTAGGATTTCTGTACTTTGGAGCTAATTAGTTAATACGTTCTATGAAAGTGGCACTGATTTTCAAGAGTCTTTTCAATGCCACTTAACAGGCCTCTTTCTTTGAGGATTTTCTGGTAAAATCCTCAAAACCTTTCCAATGACAAATTATTTAGTATCAATATAACTGGGGAATTACATCAGATATTTTTAGCTTACCCATGTCTAGCTGCTTTTTGGTCCTGGTTTTAATAGTATGAAGGTAAATAAGTTAATAATTCTCTAATCAAAATCACAGTCTTCCACGAGCAGTATTAATTTTCTGTCTGTCTCCTGCATGCTCTAAATTTCTGATTTTTTAAGGTGTCCAATAGTATCTATCCCTCATTCTGCTTCTATATATATTATTACTTAAGGCTTTCTTCACCATTCATTACACTCCAATTTTCAAATATTGCCTTCCAAAATGTATTAAGATTGATTCATGAATACTTTGTGCCTTCAATATTGATGTTCAACTTTTTTGTTTTTTTACTATTATTTTATGGTGCATTGATCAGATTGATATACAAATGCATTTATCTTAGACTAAAATTCTACTGAAGTATTTAAGGAAATATAGGACATGAGGATAATGACATTTCACACAAAATATTAAAAAAGATATTTTTAATCAGGAATAGATAAACAGATAAAAGGAATGTCGATGGATTTCAGTTTTCTGATCCTCAGACCAACTCAGGTTCTACTTTGGAGAAACTCAGAGCATTTATACTCATCCTGAATACTTATTTTCCAACTTTTTCTTTCATTAACACGTCATAGGTATGGCTTTAAATTTAGTTGTTCTCTGTGTCCCAGGTTAGAAACATTATCCTCAGATTCTGATAGAAATTCAGGAACATAAAATTTAAATGTGTCAGAAAAGGACACAGCAATCACCATATGGATTCCATGAGGCCAGCTTTTGTCATATAATGTATTGCTCTTCTATAGTTTGGCAAAAATCCTTCAGTAAGACCAACAGCTCACTGGGAGTTTCTACTCAATTATTGAGCAGAAAAATCATTGTTCCAGTTGCATTAGGACATTGTATCCACATTTGCCATAGTGGAGAAGGCAAAATTATGAGTCTTTGACATGAGAACACTGGAATGAGTCAACTTTAAAGTGTTACAGAACATACAGCAGTAATGACATTTCCCTCTTCTTTACAGGCAATTGCATATCTTGCATTAAATGTGGCAAAACACAAATGTCATAGTCTCAGTGGCCAACAATAACAAAAACAGAATTATTTCTCATAACAGATGCACTTATACTTTTGAGATAAATACATTGTGTTTATGAGATATTGTATATTATAAAACTAATTTTTATAAAATTATTACAAAATTGGTAATTTATTCCTGAAATTGCAAAAATTTTTAACATAATGTCTTTTCTGCTATCAAATTTCATTTTTCCACCAAACTACCTGTCATATTTTCCTAGCCTCCTTTTCTGATTTATAATATTATATTTTATGCCTTTTTAAACCACTATAAGGTTTATTCCCCCCTTTGCCAGTCTTTTAAATGGTCCTGTCAGAGTCATTTCCTTAATGTAGTTTCCTTAGAAAATATGTGGGTATTAGGAAAGCAAATAATTGAAATATGTGACAGTTTTGGTCCTCATAAATGATTCATATTTCCCTGATTATGATATTCTCTTTACCAGTTTTTTTTTTTATGTCTGAATTTTCATTATCAATTGTGTAGGACTTTTTACTAATTTTCCATATGCCATTTCAAATGGAAGAATATGTCTTTCTACAAATATAAAGTTAGTATTTAGTTTTTACAGTCTTCCCTCCATTTTTTCTATTTTCTTAGTTCCAGATATTGCCATTCCTTACTCAAGATGCTTTATTGCCAGCATCAAATGAGTAATTTGGCAAGTAATTATGTATTTTCCAAAGAAATTTTCATAAGAGTCTTGGTTTTATTTATGCATATAAAAATGCAGTATTTTAAATTAATATTTTCCTTTTAGAATACATTTTAATGAAAATACTTATCATTCCTTTGGCTTTAAAATAACAATAAGGACATTTAAAAAATTTACAATATTCCAATGAGAAATTCAGCTTTTTGCTATATGGTAAGTTAAGCAGAATTTTTTTATACCTTAACAAGGCACCATATAAAATTTGTTGTTCATTCCTTTGAAGATCACTGTGAATTTCTTAAAATTTTGTAGGTATCATATTTCTTTAACAAGTTTAATTTCTGTCTATTTGTACAGCTCATTTCAGGAAGAAAAATTTACATATGATAAAGATGAAAGAATTATAGAGTTAATACGTATATAAATTGCTTTAACATATGTATTGTTAGCATTTTGCTATACTTGTTTTAGGATATATCTAATCATCTATCCATCCCTCTTATTACTTTTATACATAATTCATTTCAACTTAATGTTCAAATATGAATACTCTTTACCATTAACTCTTCAAGATGTAAACAATTAACTAGTGTCTATCTGAATAGAGTATTAATACAATTTCTTTGTTGTTAATATTTACAGTCAAAATATGAATATTAAATAATAATATTAAATATTAAATCTATGCACAGATGGTGGTGCATATAGGTTTGTGCCAATTTATGTGGCAGCAGGGTGAAGTACTGAACCAGGGCATTATGCTGGCTCACCCTCCCAAACCAGGTCCTGTGGACAGATGCAGTTTATAGACAGCTAAAAAGTGGAAGAATAAGTCAAAATTAAGAGAATGGGGAAAGGATTGCCCTTTCAATACATACCTTAGGGTACTTGGAAAGGGGTCGGCTCTATTCCATGGAGAAAAGATGGGATATTCAGATTCCTGTGTAAACAGGAAAATTCCCACTTCTGCCAGCACCTGCCCAGGACAAGAAACTGGACCAGAAAAGACTGAAAGAATCTCATGTATTTGCCATAGGCTGATCATGGGAAGAGTGCTAAAGTCTGAAGGAGGCACCTATCAATGCAGAGCCAATTTGCAAGAGCTGTGAAAGGTAGTTTTTGTTGCATTTTTCTCCATTGATTCTGGTTCTGGTACTCAAAGGAATCTGTGTCATATCACTGGCTGGCTACAGACTAAAATGACAGATGAATCAGGCACTAAATTCTACAGGGAACACGTTAAAATATTTAAATATACAGTTTGAAAAATGGTTAATGATAAGAAAATGAAATCACATATGCCTCATCCAAAGAAAGGAGATAAGAAAAAGAAAAAGACAAAGAAGAAGATACATCTTTGTAGATAAAAGCAAATCATTTAAAGCATAATATTCAACCCCATGGTATTCTCTCCCACTCTGGAAGGTCCCATGGTTGTTTCCCTGTGCAGTTTAAGAGAAGACAAGCAGACACAGAAGAATACACAGAGAGCAGACAGCAAGCACAAAACAATGGGGAGGGGGGAGAGAAATAAATAAATAAAAATAAATCTTTTTTTAAAAATCATTGGGCAAAGCCCAACTAATTAAAAAGAAAATAATCAAACAGAAAAACATGAATTGAAAATCACAATAACTGAATTAACCCTTCTGAGAAGGTTTCTGCAGTAGCTTAGAGAATGTTGAAAAAAGAATCAGTCATACTCATTTTCCTGAAATAATACTAGAAAGCCCAATATCACCACAGTTACACAACATTTTCTGATAGTTATTGCCAGAACAATTAGGCAAGCCAAATAAATAAAAAAGCCAACTGAATTGGAAAGGAAAAAGTTAAGCTTTCCCTGTCTGCAAATGACAGGGTCACATATATAGAACAGAACTTCCCGAAAAATGCATAACTAGCCTATTAGAACTAATAAATGAATTCAGCAAATTGGCAATATACATGGCTAATAGATGAACATCAGTGGTTTATCCATACATTAGTAACAAACAATCTAAGAATAATTCAAGAAATAAATTTACTTTAACAAACAAAGTCAAATATTTAGAAATTCAAGTATATAAATAATTTGCACATGGAAACATCTAATGAAAAATAAGTTTTGGAGACTATATTGAGAAATAGGATCTTTAGTATTGTTTTTGGGAAAGTAAAATTTTGGGGGACAGTAAAATTGAGCAGCTTCGGTGTTTTACAAAGTTAAGCATTTGTCCTGGCTACATCACTTCCAGGTACATACTGAATAATTGGATACAAGGAATTGCACAGCTGATATACACCAATAGTTCCATGGTATTTTTCACAATGGACAAAAGATGGAAGCAACCCAAATGTCCATTAACTGAAGGATGATAAATAAAATGTATGATATTCATAATGGTTTATAGCAGAATGAAGTTTTGATATATGCTGCAACATCAATGCACATTGACAATGCCATACTTAGGGAAAAAGCCAGACATAAAAGTGAAGATATTGTATAGATTCATGGTTATGAAATAATTAGAATGTGCAAACTCATAAAGTTAGAAATTAGAAAATAGGTTAACCAGAACCAGGTTTAGGGTAGGGAATGGGGAATTAATGCTTACTTGGTACAGTTTCTATCTGTGGAAATGGAAAATTTGGTATTTGATGGTGTTAATGGCAACACATCATTGTGAATGTAATTAACTCCAGTGAAATGTATACTTTAATGTTTTTAATGTGGTAAAATTTAAGCCATGTATATGTTACCAAAGGAAAAAAAAATGATCCACACACCAGAAATTCAAAATAATAAAAATGAATAAAATGATAGAACTAATAAAATATAAAAATTAATATAAAGAATAAAATGAAGAGAAAACAATTATTAATGGCAAAATTTGAATTTCCAGTGAAAATTAGAAATTAAGAAAGCCTTGTGCCCTCCACATGAGCTTCATAGCTTCCCAATACTTAATAAATGTCTATTATTTTGGTATGGTAAAAAGAAATATGTCATATTTGTAAGATCTGAATTACTCTGTGAACCAGTTTATTTCTAGTTAATAGAATTATTTGTTTTCCGTCAAAGGTAATTTTTACTATATAGTAAATCTACTAACTCAACATGAAAAATCCATTCAGTCTTTACTAAATCACAGACATATGACTGATTGCCCAGCTTCTATGTCCTTCACATTCTCCTCCTCTACAAGTGGATGGAATTATTTAATACAAGTCTAATGCAGGAAAATTAACCTTTTACACACCTTTACAATTTGGGTTAAATCACTGACTAGGTGAGGAAAAAGAAACTGTGATATGTAGCCTATGCACTCAATTCTAAATTCAATTTTTTCCCTCCTTAAATAACATGTACTTAATTGTCATGAGACAGCTATTCTGTTTTCAATACTTACATTTATTGACATTTTTTTAAGAGTCAGGGTCATCTCAGAAAACTCATTTACTTATCAAAATCTATTTTGATATCTTGAAGTTTACAAAAAGAATGAATTCTTCAAACTATTCCCTTCTGTACCTCTTGCCAAGAGATACCTGAAGCTTATGCTTGATGATTGAAAGTACTTCATGTGAAATCTTTCTTCTAAGCTTAGATTTGGACTGCTTAAGAAATTGATGCTCAAGAAAGAGTGTGGTCTTTCTAGATTTTTACTATTTTAGACACCTATATATTAGACCCCTAAGATTATTCCCATATATAGTCATTCAATAATCACCTGCCTTTTATGTATTATTCTTGGCACTCAGTAAAACTGTTTAAGGCTATTATACTTTCACATGCTCAAATAAGAAATTAGGATTATAAAGTGTGCACAAATATTTTCCAATAGCATATGTGGAGAGATGAGACATTCACCCAGAAATTTACATAAGAGGATAGACATGAATCAGTTTTCCTTTTAAAGTCAAACAACAGAAATCTCAAGCCCTGTGCAGTGTTTAAAATCTAGAGAGACAACATGATAATATAAAGACATTGTGCTAAGTGAAGTAAGCCAGACAAAAAAGGACAACGTTTGCATGGTCTTATTAATATGAACTAAATACAAAGAATAAGCACATAGTTTTAAAAAATAGAGTGTAAGTTTTTAGGAGTTAAGAGGAGGGCTGAGAAGGACTACTGAGGCTTAATGTATGTCGAAGTTTTAATTAACTTGCCTGTAAAAGTGTGGAAATGGATAGAGTTGATCTAACACATAATAGTAAGTAACATCTGGTTTATAAATGGGATTGTGGCTGAAAAGGGTAGTCTAGAGATGTGAATATCAATTGAAAGAAAGCTACAGGATAATCTAGGGACTGAATAAAACTGTGAAACCAGAGGTGAATGAAAATTGTGATTGATGGTACAGATGCAAGAGTGTCCTTCTGTGAGCAAGATGAGATGTAAGTCAATATTCAGGGTGGTGGTAATGTGGAGAAGCATGGGAAAAATACAATTGCTGTGACTATGGACTGTGGTTAACAGCAATACTTTAATATTCTTGCATTAATGCCTAAGATATGTTTTGATAATGAGAGTCTATGGAAAAAGCACGCCAAATGTAAACTATGGACCATTGTTGGTGGTAATAGTCTGATTATATTATCTCATAATTTGTACAAATGTTCTACCACAGTGTGGTGTGTTGGGGAAAAGGTGTTATATGGGAATTCTACAAATGTGCATGATTGTTTTCTGAGATCACAACTTCTGTAATAAGAATATATTTTTTAAAAAATAATAGGATGGCTTGGGAGGAAAATACACCAAATGTAAAATATGGACTTTGGTCTGTAGTAATGTTTTGAGGATATTCTTTCATAATTTGTATCAAATGTTTCACAACAATGCAAGGTGTTGGTGGTGGGTTGATGTAAGGGATCCCTGTATGATGTTATGCAAGTTTGTTTTTTAAGTTCACAACTTTTACTATACACTTATGGATTATGTATATTCATGTATGAATGATATACTTCAATAATATTTTAAAAATCTAAGACATTGTAATGGGCCTCAGAATGGATAATCTAAAAATGTTTAAATTTCTAAACATTTAACTATGGGTAAATTGTACTATAGGAGGAAAACAAGAAAATTGTGGATGTTTCCTGTACTGCAGAATTATCAACCCAATAAGACCACTTGCCTATGTGCCAGAAAATGATCTGGGATAAATCAGTTCTGTTTGTAAAGGAGGTCACAGTGACACCTATAGACTTATACTTTTCCAAGAATAGAAGCAATATGTTTAACAATTCCCCAAACCTTTAAATGCTATATTATAGACAGAGAACATAACAAAATATAAGATGTTCACCAATAGATACCAATAGCACAAGTATGTTCTAAAAAATACTGCTTAGATATTTTTTTCCTATATAATCAAACACTCAGTAGCCACAGGTTTATTGGACTATATTAGCTGTCATTAAATTAATTTGTGTGTGTGTGCCAAAAGTCCATCTAAACTTACTTTTAAGTTCTTTTTTAATATGTCCAAGAGAAAACAGCTGCTTCAGTTTTCATTAGGGGTCTTGAATTTTAAGGTCATGAATTCTATTTTTAACAAGATTGGCTAAAACTACTTTTGGGTTTACTGAAGAAAAATAATAGGAGTGGAAAAATACAGTAATTCAGAACACACATCTTGAGGTCAGTTAAAGGCCATATCTGTACATGGGATATTAAAATAAATTAATCCCACCGTCCACAGTCTAAAAATTAATGCCTCTAGTAATAATCAGCAGCAAAAATAAACCTGCTAACAAAGAGCCCACTCATTAGCAAAAAGCGGCTTAACTAAAATACTAAGACCAAAGTATTAACACTACCTAATCAAACTGCTCCATCGACCATAAACCACCAGCAATGAAGGGAGGAAATAATTACTTTTGAAAAAATCAAACAAGCATAAGCATAACTATTTCTTACATGGATAATGATGGTCCAAATCCTGAGATAATGCCCAGAAGGACTGAAAGTGGAGTGAAGGAAATATTTTGGGATTAGTATCCCAGGAATAGTTTGAAAACCCTGAGTACCACAGCACACTAAACTTATCTATGAATTAGAAACAAAATATTGCAGCTGCTTCTTTGTCATTTACAATATTTTACAAAGATACAATATTATGTAGGCTTTGACCTTCAATGTGAAAGCAGGACATTTAGAAAAATAGCTAAACATTTTTGAAATGACTTCACACCCCAATTTTGGGATGATATATCTTAACTGTGAAACTAAATATAATCTATACCTTCTCTTTTCTTCAAAGAAACCATCTCAAAAAGTCAAAAAACTGAAACTCTTCAAACATAATTAATATTTAAGGTTCTGAGTTTTTTCTCCAGATGAGCACTGCTTGATATTACAAAATCATGCATGTTTAGACAAACTCAAATTGTTAATTGAAGTGATAGGAGAAATTTATTCATTAGGTTTCAGGTTTGAACTTTAACTATTATTTATGAAAACACGACTTTCCAAGTTTTGGTAAAGAATATTTTTATTAAACAAGAATACGTATGATTATTTAATGTAATAATCAAATGTACTTTCTATTTTCCAATCATATATCTGTGTTAAGTAATATTATATTCACACTCTTCAACTACAAAACATATTGCAATAGAATAAATGAAGATGTAGTTATGAGAATTCATCTATCTCTCAGGAAGCTCTGATTAAAGAGATTTTTTAAAAGGATAAAGCAATTTCTCTCTCCTAAATAATTTTATTTTGGCTTTGGGAAATAATATATATTTTTTAAAATCTGTATGATTGCATTACAGTATAGGACAAGTATTACTTTTATTAACTTAAATTATTTATAATTATAGCCATTTTTTAAATTTTTTTTAATTTTAAAGAAGTTTTAGATTACACAATTATTACATAAAAAATATTAGGGATTCCCATATGCCTCACTACCTACATAAACCAGACATTCCCACATTAACAACATTCTACATTAGTGTGGTAAATTTTTTACAATTGATGAACATATATTGAAGGATTTCTACTCACCATGGGCTGCAGTTTACATTATAATTTACACTCTGTCCCACATAATTTTGTAGGTTATGACAAAATGTATAATCACCTGTGTTATTCTTAAAATGGTAATTGTGAAGTAGATATACAGAATTATAAATTATTTTGAATTTTCCATAATTTCTTAGAATATAAATTGTTCCTGAAATTCCCCAAAATATAGAAATAATTGATTTATGGAAATTAAATTATTTTCTGCAATATATCAAGGAATATCAGAGTACATACTTTTGTATGGATTTTGCTTACAATGACCATCTTTTGATCTAAATTTCCATGAAAATTATAATAATATGACATTATTAGATGCCAGACCATCCTTTTCTGCTCTTACTCATCTCCAGATGCCAATCTGTCCCGTTCCTCTAAGAACTGAATCACTCTGAACTACTTTTTCCAAATAAGGAACTTTGTAGACCCTATCAAGTTGAGGAAATCTTCAGTTTTGCTTTTTTGCCAAAAAAATAACCATATAGAATCTGAGACGTGGGAGTGATTAAGAATGTAGGGAAAAATCAGTTAGGGTTCTGTGAAACCCTCACAGTGTATCCCTTGCTATGATAAAACCAAAGATATCCTAGACTAAATCATGGGGGCATTTTGCTTTCATAGATTTCACTTCTTTTCTCTACTCTAAAATGTGTCATTCTAAATTATGTAACTGAGTTGATAACCTGTGGGAGTATGTGGAGATTTCCATTTTTGAGACTTCATTTCCATGTATTTACTGGGAGATTCTTACCCTCTCCCATATTCTTAAACATTTCTTTATTTTATTTTTATTATTTATATTTAAAGAAGCATCAGATTACATAATTGTTACATAAAATACATAGAGTATTCAATTATGCCCCACCCACTCCCCCTCCCATACTTTCCCATGCTAACAACATTGTTCATTTATGTGGTATATTCGTTACAATTGAGGAACACCTAATGAAGTTTTGCTACTAACCTTGGACTATATTTTACATTATAGATTACACTCTGCCCTGCACAGTTTTATAAGTTATGATGAAATATATAATGGCCTGTATCCATCATTGCAATGTCATGCAGGACAATTCCAATATCTCAAAATTTCCCCATAGTAGAAGTATTCTTTTCTCTCCTTTACCTCAGAATCTCTGGTGGCCAGTGTCTTATATCAATGATAAAAGTTTTCATTGGTAGAATAATAATAAGTCTAAAATAGAATAATAATTCTAGTATAGTACATTGTTCATTCCACAAACTTAGGAATTTAGAATGGTGTTTTCCACTCTGTTTCTAATAGAGGTGGGATTTAGATCCCATGTGACAGATGGATGGGACTATCTTGCTTGCAGTTGCAGACACTTTCTGTTCCTTGAGATGGTCATTGTCTATCATTATCTCATTATTTGTCTTGGATGAGTCCAATGAACTGGAGAGTAGGTGTTGCATCTCTACTGAGCTTCAGGGCTAAACTCACACATGAGCACACCAAAGATTTAAGTCTCTGGGACATATATTTAAGAAGTTTAATGCTAATTATACATTCAACTAAAAGTGGCAGAAGAACAATGTGCAGGAAAACTGTAAATGAGTCTAACACTCTTATAATGGGGAACATAAATTCCAAAGTAAGGCACACTGACTGGGTGCCTATTTCCTGAGCTTGTCACCCTGCTTTGAGTGTCAAGATGTCTCTAGAGTCCTCAGCAACCCTGCTGTTAGAGGCACTGTTTACTGTGGCAGTGAATGATCCTGCTGAGATGTGCATAAGCATAATGTCTGGAAATATTTCTCTATTCATTTGAAAACTCTTAGCTGTAAAAACTCATTTGTACTTAATTTTTCCTGCTTTTGGTCAAGTTGTTTTCTCAATGCATTGATACTTGACACTTGGTAATAATCTCTTGGTGCCAGGGAGACCCATTCTTGGGATTCACATATCATGCTGGAGGGAACATGGTACATTTATATGGTGAGTTTGGCTTAGAAAGAAACCACATTTGAGGAACAAGATGGTTTTCAGGAGATAAATCTTAGGTAATATATAATACTAGGCTAAGTTTCAATTTCACTAGAAAAGGTTCATAAATACAATCATCAATATCAAGGACATTGCATAATGCCTTTTTTTCCTGCACTTAGCACTGCTCAAGTACTTGAGGGATTCTTGCCATTCTATTAAAGAATGTAGCAGGACTCCCCCGAATGGGAATTCAATATTGTTTCAGTTATTGTACTGGTCTCCACCCACTGAGACAATGCCCATGAACAACTTGAAATTATTCACTTGACTTATAGGCATGGCCCTTGTGTGAGGTCCCAACACATGCCCGCATTACAGGTACCCTGTTCCTTTGATCCTAACCTGCTGCAATTGTGACCCTTATGTAATCCAAAACTATTTCAAATCCAAATCCAAAATATAACCAAAGAAATTTAATAATACAATAAATATTTTAAAAATAAGAAATAAAATACAAAATGTTATAAATATTGAGAAATAATTATTCATTGCATCTTTCATCATTATAAGATCTGTTATCTTGTATGTACAGTGACAATTTCTTCTGATTCTGGTACATTCTCTTTTTCTATTAATATTTTTTATTAAAGTTTGTCATTCATATCTGAGCATACATAAACAGTATATTAAAATTGTGAACTTACAAAATGACCTTGCATGACATCATAAAGGTATCCCACATGTCACACCTCCAGCAACTCCTTCCTTTATGGTGATACATTTTTTACAAACTATGGAAGAGCATGGTGAATATATTATACTAACTCTAGTCTGTATCTTACATTTGGTGTATTTTCCCCCAACCCACCCTTTTTTAAAAAATATATGTATTTTTATTTTTTTAAGATACTTCGATTATACGTTACATAAAAATGTTGGGATTCACATATGCCCCACTCACCATACCTCCCTTATTTTCCAACATAAACAACATCCTTTATTAGTGTGGTATATACATTGCAATTGATAAATGCATTTTGGGAAATTGCAACTGAGCATGGATTATAGTTTACATTGTAGTTTACACCCTCTCCCACACAATTTTGTATGTTATGGGAAGATATATAATGGCCTACATCTGTCATTGCAATTTCATTCAGAATGAATCCCAAGTCCCAAAAATGCCCCTGTGTTGCACCTGTTTCCCCTCTCCTTGCCCTCAGAGCCTCCAGTGGCCAGTGCTTCCACATCAATGTAATTTATTCCACTGTTAGAATCATAATAAGTTTATAGTAAAATACCAGTAAGTCCACCCTAGTTCATAGTTCATTCCCCAATCCTGAGGAGCCTATATTGATGATGTAAACTCCACTTCTAATTGAGAGGGGACTTTGATCTCATACAGCCAATGGATGGGACTCTCTTGCTTGCAGTTGTAGGCTTTCTCATTTCCCTGCTATGGTGGCTCTTTATCCTCACCTCCTTTTTAGTTGCCCTGGATGCATCCAATGAACTGGAGATTAGGTGTAGCAAATTCATTGAGACTCAAGGCCCAGCTGGCAGATGGACAACCTAAAAATGTAGTCTCTTGGATGTACACTTACCAACTCCAGTGCCAAGTATACATTCAAATAGAAGGAACAGATGAGCCATGTGTAGGGAAGCCTTAACTGAGCCCAACTCTGTCTCTCTCAGGAGCACAAACTCCAATGTAGGGCCCACTGGCAAGGCACCAAATTTTGGATCTATCTGCCCTGACCATAGGACCCAGATGTCTCCAGTGCCCTCAGGAGCCCCATTGTTTGGGTTAATATCTACCTTGGTAGTAAATGAGATCCTGCTGAGATGTGCATAAGTGTTACTTCTGGGATGACCTGCCGACACACTTTGAAGTCTCTTAGCCATATAAACTCATTTGTTTTTACCTTTTCCCCCTTATATGTGAGGTCTTTTTCCAGTTGCATTGCTAGTTCATGCTTGGTAGCAATCCTGTAGTGCCAGGGAGGCTCATCCCTGGGAGTCATGTCCCATTCTGGGGGGAACATAATGCATTTATAAGCTGAGTTTGGCTTAGAGAGAGACCACATTTAAGGAACAAGGAGATTCTCAGGTGGTAACTCTGAAGCATCCTATTACATCAGGCTAAGTTTCAATTTCAAGAACAAAGGTTCATAAGCATAGTCATCAATATCAAGGGCCCATCAGTGGACCATCCTCCTTTGCTAGTTCTGGCCCGTGTACTTGGGGGATAGTTGCTGTTCCATTAGAGAATGTGGCAGAGCACTCCAGGATGGAAATTCACTATTCTTTTGGTGATTCTGTGACTCTCCACCCACTGTGACAATGCCCTGTGAACATTTGAACACATTTATATACTATATATATACATCCAGATGAAATTCTTTCCATGTATCTCTCATCACTCACACCCCACACCAATTATCCTCTCTTGCCCCAGTTGTTACCCTTCTGTGATCCAAAGCTTCTTCAAAAATGAAGCCAATAAAATAGCCAAATACCATTAATAGGAAAATGAAATAATAATGGTAGTTTTAAATATAAGAAATAAAAAGGATAAACACCTTAAAAATCTAAAAATAAAAATAAATTTAAAAACTGGAATATTAAAAAATATTGAAAAATATTTAAAAATTTTTTTTGGCATTTTAAATTTCATCACTGTAATATCTGTTATCCTGTATGCAGAGTGACATTTTCTTCCATTTATTCCCCAGTGTCCAACTTTTTTTTTTCATTTTCTTTGCAAAAAAGTTTTAGGTCACAGTAAAGTCATATACAGAATACAGGAGAATCCCATATGCCCAACATCTTTTCCCCTTTTCCCCTTCCCATATTAATACCTTTTCATATGTGGTGGGTACATTTGTTACATATGATACACAAATAGTTATACATAGCTACTAACCATGGTCAATGGTTTACATTATGATTTACATTTTAGACCATACATTTTATAAATTTTGATGATATTTAACCTGGCCTGTGTCCATCATTGCAAGGTCATGTAGAACACTTCCATTGCCCACTAAATACCCCCTGTGCCATCTATTCTATTCCTTCCTTCCCCTCTTCTCAGGGCCCAGGGCAACAAAAAGGCTTCACTCCTTGGATTACAAGATTCAAAGTTACTAGCAACAACACTGAGGTTTTTACACACTGGTTTTTCCTCCCCTGTTAGGAACTGCCCATGCTCTCGAAGGTTTCCTGCGCCTCTGTTTGACAACATATCAGTCCTTCCCAGGATGGGAGTCCAAGGGTTTCTGACTCATTACCCACTGGTACTACACATTATGACAAAATGATCACTCACACACTACCTAGAAGCCTGGCCCAGGTGTTTCCTGTCCAAATGTGCCCCCATCCAACACCCTAAACCTGTAACCCTTCCTTGTTATATTGCCAAAAGATCATTCCCAAGTTTGTTCTTTCAACTACATACCCAGCAATTCCCAGTGTTCACCTGGTCCCTCCCCCAGCCCTGTCCACAGTTTCATGGAACATCCAACCCACCATCCCAACTCTACCCCCCATCAAACCTGCACTGCCCAACCCAAGAGTATCACTACATTCCTGTCATATCCCTTCACTGCCCAAGTACATTTGGGTAAAATAAATAAAAATCTGAAAGATGTTCCGTTATTGTCATAAACATTGTGTGAGAATCTGTTTAAAGCACTTTTTGTAAGAGTCCCACATTGCCCCATACTTGTTTACTTTCTTTCATTTTAAAATTCATTCTAAAATGTATCTTATTTTTCTTTAATATAGTAGCTGCCAGGCAATTTATGTTGCCTTTTTTGTTTGTTTATTATAATAAGCATATAAGATTTGCCTTCCTGCCATAATGTGAGTGCAGTTACAAATGTATCTTTATGGAGGTTTGTGCAATGCTATAGCTATATTACAATTTATTGAATCACGCAGGAACTCTAAAACTTTTTTGATTACACCTTTATTATTAAATTCAACAAGAAAAATATGATAATTTTAGTGATAATATCCATTATTAAAAATTTAACTAATCTCAAAATATAGCCAAGGAATCCTTGCCAATTAGGGTTTGGAATATTGATCCCTCTGTGGAGCATGAAATCCCTATTCCTCCAGGTCTCCTGCCTGAGTTGACCCAAGGTGTGATCCATAAGGAATAACCATGTCTACAAAGAATCTAGAAGCACAATTGTTCATGTATTTAAGCTAATATGAATTTCTCTGAGAAGGCACTCCATGAAATATATTCTGTGAATAAAGAGGCATTTTCATTGATTTTGTGAAGTCTCTATAATTGTATGAAAAGTATATTCATATTTCAGAAGATATACCTGTTTCATCATTTACAATGTTTTTATATGTTTATCACATTTTTCTTTGAATGACTCAATAAATTAGGTGAAATAGCTGTGTCATGTCTCAATTTCATTAACATACTTTATTTCTGTTCCATATTATAAATTAATATTCATAGAGCATTTGAATATTGCTGATTCCTGATTAATTTGAGGTGATTGGTTTTTAAAATGGTAACTGATGAAATGTATGTGATATAAAAGCTTTACATAAGAAATGGAAAAGATAATGTTACTGAAATTACAAAAAAAGTGAAATGTCAGAAGCACTGAGAATAAAAATATAATTTGAACTAGATGTTAAAGCATAGATATCAATCCATCAATCCATCCATCAATCCATGAAAACAAAAATAATTTCACTGTAGATGACCAGTGAAGTTTTCCCCATGAACATTTTCTTGTATTTATAATCTGTATAATAGGAACTTGAAAATTCTATGTAGAATGAGTAAATGCTATTTTATTTCTTGTGTTCAACAAATCAGGAGGTTTAATTCTCCATTCAATTTTGCTTTACCCCACATTTTAAAGTTGTAAAATAAATAATTTCTAAATATACCTGAGATAAAAAGGAGCAGAGATAGAATTTGAACTTTCTCTCCCTCATTCTATTACAGCCAAGGCTATGTACTTAACCATCAATATGCATTCTCAAGTAGAAGTATGTTAAATTTGGCTTAGGGAAACTTGAGAATTTATAAGGACCAGGGAGAAATATGAAATCTGAAGAGATGGAGGAAACAAATGGGACCTCTATAGATCAATAACAATATATAGTTGTGATAAAGGAAATTTTTAAAAAATCATCTGGAAGTCTGGATATGCCCTATAAATTGCCCTTAGTTCAATAGAAACTTCATTAACCTTGAATATTTGATATTTAATAGAATTGTCTGTTCAAAAGTATTTTCTTCTCAAAGAAAATATTCATAAAAGAAATATGAATGACTGAAAGGATATTATTTAAAAAATTATAATAAAATATTTTTCAAAAATACCAGAAATTCATGTGTATATTCAATGATAGTACATAGAATTAGTATTATGATTATTACCCACTTATAAAGTTTACAAAGTTGTATACTATTTTAATGGCAAATAGATTACATGCAAGTAAAATAACAATATAAATTATAATATTTGGATAGTTATTAGCTAAATTTACCACACAGACAAATTAAATATTTATCAAAGGATACCCCTCAAGATAATTAATCTTAGAGTTTGAAGTATAATTAAGATTGAAACAGTTTGTGTTTTTTTTGTAATTTTGAATACCTCAAGATATACAAAATTAAAATAGTTTTATTTACAATAGCTATTTTGAATAAGGAAAATTCAGTAACATCTAGAACAGCATGTAGCAAGGTATCTGGACAGGAAATTGTCCTCCATTAAATATTTAGATTCATGCTTTATTGCAGGGAGGGTTCTTTGAGGCATAATGATATGAGTAATGGCTCTCTTAGGCATTGTGTGTAGGTGAAATGATAAACTAGAGAGACAGTAAGGGAAAATGGACAAATTGCAACAGAAACATTGACAGAGTAAGTATCTGAATTAAAATTTTTATGGATTGTGGGGCAAATTAATTAAGAAGTTGGTCATATGAATGCCTTGTATAAAAACTGAAATAAAAAATTGGTGAGATATAATACCTCTGGTCTCTTCTGCATTAATCATCCAAAAAATTATTAATTTACTTCATGATAGGAACAGTTTCTATCTGAGTTGGCCAAAAAATGGAGGCATCAGCAATCATCCTATTCAGCTAGTACTTAAACAGCATCAAAAATAGCTGTAGACTTTACAAACAAATGGGGTGATGCAGAGCCTATCTTAGATAGCGTATCTGGGATGATCATTCACCAAGGGGGGAAATGAGAAAATAATCACTTTTGTCCAGGAACAGTTTTAATGAAATTTTACTGAAGTAGTACAAATTTGTCTCAAAAACTGAAATATTTATGGGTTTTTCTTTTATTTTAAATCATTTAATGATCTTAGATTCTCTGACTCTGTTGATTTAACATATCAGAAGAGTTAGGAAAGATAATGAAAACAGAAATATATGCATCCATTGATTTCAAATACTATCTTTTATTTCCATTTCCTTTATGCTGATTTCCTCATGAAAAGTCATATATTGATTCCAATGGTGGCATTTAATTTGAGTAATGCGATTGTCTCCATATAGATTTTAGCATATTTCATCATATTATACTTAGACTACAGGGAACAAACAACATATTAGACAATATGGACAATCTCACTATATTCACAGAATTCCTCCTCATGGATATTTCAACCTACAGTGAATTCCAAGTTTTGCAAGATCTGATGTTCTTAGTGTTCTAACTAGCTGCCCTGATTCATAATCTTTTAGCTCTTTCTGCCATTGTAATCAACCCCAGCCACACTCTTCAATTTATTTCTTTATGTACAATTTATCCTTCATAGATCTTTGCTAAATTTCAGTTACTCTTCCCAAAATTATTGTGAATCCTCTGACAGGGTATAAAACAATTTCTCTTATAGCATGTGCTTTTCAGGTTTATTTGTTTACCTTGTTTGTAGCCACAGAGCTGGCATTCCTTCCAATCATGCCCTATGGTTGCTATGTTGTCATTTGCCAACAGTATTACAGTGTGGCTCACTTTAACCCCATGTCTGTGTACACAGGCAGCTGGTGGCTCAGGGGGAAATGAATTAAACTGTTCTACCATCCACACAGGCACCATTTTCAGGCTTCCCTTCATAGAGACTAATGTAATCAATCAATATTTCTGTGATGTATTTCCAATTTTCAGGATTCCATGTCCAAATGCCCAGTTTACTGAATTGATAGGATTATCTATAATTATTAGTATTGTCTTACTATGTTCTGTTATTTTGTTTAAGTCCTATATTGCTATTTTTTTCAATGGTGCTTAGGATGCATTCTGAGGAAGCACGTAACAAAGCCCTATATACCTGTACTCCACAGTTGACAATTCTCATTTTGTTTGCTATTTCTTTGTTCACTGCTTTCTTTATCCCACTGTAAATAAAGCATCTCTCTGTAATCTTCTCATGGCCATGTTCTACTCCATGGTGCCCCCACTTATAAACCCCATCATCTATAGCTTGCAGAAGAGAGAGATTAGTCATACTTTAGGCAGAATGTTCAAGAGATAATTGAGTTTCTAAGCAGTTATTTTTAAATAAGAATTCTGAATATGTTTAATTAAAGTTTGTCATATTTTATATTTATTCTTAAACTTAATTTATTCCTGTTAAATATCATTTTGTTTAACATTTTTCCTTTTGTTTTTTACAAGTGTGAAAATGAGCTATGTATTTCTGCATCTTAGTTTTGGTAATTCATATTGTGGTAATTTATGCATTCCTTTTGAAAAAGTTCCACATCGTTAATATATTTTGGACAATGTTTTGAATGGTTTTTAGCTAAAGGCAAACCATGATATCACATGGAGTAGACCATGGATGAGTACCAAATTACAGGACTGTATGTTTGAAATAATATCAAGGTAGTGAATATTGCCAAACTGGAAGGGAATATTGAGTCTTATCAATTAGGTAATTCAGTTCAAATCTGACATGTTTGTGTTCAACTTTATACAAATACTTATAACAAGAAATACAGGTTTTAGAATAAGAGCACACCTGGAGAATAGGGCACAATATTGTTATAGAAGTGAGATCCATGCTAAAGCTCCTTTCTTCATTAAAATTTGACCATAAACCCCTGTCCCTCAACACAGAATACACTTAAGATGCTTTTGCACTCCCATGTGATATGGCTGAAAAGATACATAACTTGCTTGATTTATTCATTCTTTCTGCATTATGCAGAACAAACAATTCCTGATGGAAATGTGTGACATGGGACAGTCTTAGTAATGCCTATTGCCTTTCTCTTGGATCCACAATAGCATCCTGTGTTCAGCACCTGGTCTGTCCATTTGGCAGGATACAATATAATCCCCTACTAGATATGAGGAGAGCCAGTACATTCCTTCATTTATGGATCCAAGCATTTTAAAATATTCTTTGGAGAAATTCTAATTTTGGTTTGCATGTCTTATGATATCTTGCACAACTTCTAAACATATATCTGTCCTTGCAGGAAGGAAGCCAGTCTTTTCCATTAGAATATTCAAACAGTGAGGGGTGAAGCACTTAAAATGTCAGCTTTCATTGGCTAAGGACTAAGACAGGCTGGCTATGGGGAACTGATTTCCACAAGTGAATCTGCCCCAAAGTGTCTTCTCTAAGTGAGTAAAATATTGTTCCATCTAATTATGTGTGAAAAATATTTCATTTTGTGATTCAAACACTTATTTTGAAGTGGATTAAAATCTGTTTAGATGTCTCTCTTTCTGAATGACAGACTGGTGTAGCTGGCTGGATTGCCAAAATAGCACAACAAGCAATTGTATGAGCTTAAATAGTTGTCAGTTCAGTTGTAACATGATGGTACAAGCTCCAATGGGTATGATTGGTTGACTAGGAACTTGCCTTATACTGGCCATTTGAGGTGAAGTGGGATTCAGGCAGTGTCTTCTTTAAGAGGGAGGAATTATTGCAGAAGATTAGGGCAGAAATTAAGGAGGCAGATTCTAGGAAGAGTGGGGAAACTACACCCTGGCTCCTGGCTACCTGCATGCTCCCCTGCTAATTGCTTTCACACACAGGTCTCAATGTTTGCAGATGACTCTAAAAGAGATTCTGGGGCCAATTCACAGGATGTTCCACCTTGACTGGATTAATGTGAGCCCCAGAATGGTACTGTTTGAACTCAACACTGGACTGCCAATGTCATTGTTAATATCCTAACTGGTGTACAATTTTTTTTCAAGAGTAAAATACAGAAGTTACAAATTAGGTATTGGTATAAGCCAGGTGATGATCACATGGCTTAGTAGGTGTATCTGTTCAGTGAGGGACACTGAAGACTTAGTTATCTAGGTCTGAGAGTTGCAGTCTGGGAAAGCTAACTACTGACCTTCTGTATAACATATTCTGTCCCTTTCAAACAGGACAATGGGTAAAAGAAATGGGCAAGCCTGTGAAACCTTTCATCTGGATTGCTGAGTGCATGAGGTTGTTTTTCCCAACTGTAAGAGACTTCATATAAAAGAGAACCCCATGGAAAATTGTTCATGATTCAATAAATACCCTGAGGGTAAAAGTGATTGATACTTTGCAATAGGACCCTGCCCCATGACAGTATGAAGAAGAATCTCTTAAACAGCATTAGAGGCATTAATGAAAGAGGGCCCTCCCCAAATGAAAATTCACCTGTCGACTTTTTTGCCAAATCACAGGATGGTGGTGGGAAAACAGTAAGAAAGCACCACCATAATGCCCCTTTTTGGAGTGGAAATGACAGGGAAGTGACAGCTGTCTTCCCTAGGCATGTTGCAGATATGCAACCCCATAACTAAGCAACAGGAAGTTATACCATATAAGGGGACAGAAATGGAATATAAAGAGAAAACAGGGAAAGACAAAGGATGGGGTAGGGCCTACCTACTGTGCAATGTGACTTTGCTTACTGAAGCAAAAGGTAAATAGAACAAAATTAATAACATTCTTACAGAATAACTCTACCTACACAATTTGGCTAAAGGAGTTCCCTCTAAAGTGGAGATTAACATCCTAGTAGGAGCCATTAAAGATTAGAAATAAGAGGACTCAAAATATTGAAAATATTTAGACTCCTGTAACCCCAATATCTGAGATCTTGATGACAGGGGAGAAGGTAAGCAACATTACATAAGATCCCCCTGCACCCTGATAAGGACAATGAGGGAAACAATTCTGACTGAGAAAATGATGTTTTGGATAGGGAGGAAGTAACCCCTTGCCTGTAGCTTTTTATTATTCCCTTACAAATTGACTAAATATGGGGTGAAGGTCCCTGGACCTCTGACAGCTGCTGGAAATCCTATGCTCCTGTTTAAGTTCAAGGGAAAGAGAAGGTGGATTCAGACCTTAATGGGTCTAAGAGATATAGAAGACCAAGTGGCAATATCCAGGTGCCCCTCAGGGGCAACTATGTAATAGTGACATTGGGAAGCTTTGAGCAGACTCACTGACACACGACAGATGAGGGAACGTGTCCTCAAGGTAGGGCAGTTTTGTGCCATTTCCAGTGCCTGTGATCATGAAGCCCACCACTGATTGAATTATAACTTTTGACATTTTGGATCCTTTCATTATGGACCAATATCATTAAAGACATGCAGAAGTTACGGACACTGGAAGCTATTACCATGAAAGGAGACACTAAACAGCTGATAACACTGGGTTACCAGTGGAGAAAACATGTGCCACATCTGGACACTCTTTTGATCCCTTTAATTAAAGTCACCCACAAGGAAGCCATCTTAAAAGGGGAACCAAACAATAGCAGGTCCTAGAGGCCATTCAATATGTAGTGGCAGATTTCTTCCACTAGGGCCAATGGAATCCACCAACTCCCATCAAACTACAGGTCTCAGCAATTGTACCCATACAGACTGGAGTCTGGGGCAAAAAAAATTGGCCTGGGTTGTGCTGATCCCTTGGGTTATGGACACACAGACTACCCAAGACAGCAACCAGGTACTCCACCTTCAAATGACAACTTTTTACTTGTAATGGGAGCTTCCTGATACCTAACATTTAATCACTGAAGCACTATATTATAACTCAACATGGGAATCCCCGTAATTTCTGAGTAATAATTAGGTAATCTAAGCACCTTTAAAAATATATATATATAAAATAACATTTATGTAAGAAAATGCACATATATGCATATGTATTTATATATCATTTTACAAATATTGGTGTGTACTGTGAAAAATCTTGATTTTTACATACAATAAAAAATTAAAAAAAACAACAACAAAGCTGTCCATCCTCATATGGGTACTCACTAATCCTACTAACAAAGTCAGAAGTATCAGCAAAGTTGCCATCACTAAATTAAGTGGCACAGGACCAAGGCTGACTTGAGGTTTGGGGCCTCAGACTACTCAGTGAAGAAATACTTTCTTTACCAGATGGAGCAAAATGGACTACAGGAGTTGCTCCTGGTCTTCTGTTAGCTAATTAGAGCCTCACAGTGCAAAAGTGTCCGAGATAACTCTAATGTTTGGTTCACAGGTATATCTACAAAATTCAAGGCTTCTAGACTCTATTGGGCTTTTGTGGCCAGCCACCACAAGATGGTCACCTACTTACTGAAAATAAAAGAGGGCATTG